>CM040246.1:101358272-101387451 GCA_022545495.1 Chrysanthemum lavandulifolium
CTTATAACAGATCTCAGTTTGTGTCAATTGCATGGCATCTAAATTGAACCTAAATTTTAATCTACTTATAATTGATAATGCGACGTGGGTCAAGAATATATATCTTTTCGGGACTAGTAGTAATATCTTGTGTAGGCTATAGACGAGCTGTTGGACTTTATGCAGCTAGTTTAAGAAGATTCAGATATACCCTCTAGTAAATAAATGAGATAATGTATCATTTTCTCTCGCATAATATAAACAATTACTAGTAATAAAATTAGTAAAGATGGGCCTGAACATCCAACCGATGTAAACCCGCAGCCTTTTGTGTTAAGGACTAATATGTAGATGAGAACAAAACCGTTAAAGAGTTCCACAGGAACCAAACTCCCTGTCCTTAAAAGGTGTTTACGCTCAATTCTATGCAAGCATCAGCATAACGAACCCAAGGATTTAATGCAGACTTGTGTTGTTAACCACCAGAGAATGGTAACAACAAAATGACGATGGATGGCGGAGCAGTAACACGCGAGTTGGCAAATAGGAGAACACGCAACATGATTCATTCTATTAGGTTTGTATTTGTGTGTGTTTATGAGTCTTTTTATGCACATAGAAGTGAGTAGTTTCCTCTATCTATAAGTAAAAGATATAACCAATGAATGAAGATCATGGTCACGTATTCAACCCACAAAATTAGGAACATGGTTGATGGTTTCAACTATTTGGTTGACGTCCAAATCTGCCCCCCACTACTCCTACCTTTTACTTAGTCAACATACTACTTGTTTTATTGAAAGACTTTTACCATGTGCTTTGAATCACTTGCATTTAGTTGTTGCATCAACTAGTTTTAGTTTTGCTCTATTTGAATGTATTAAATCTTCATGAAACTTGCCAAACTTCACAAAAATTCCAACACGAGCTCAACTATAAGGCTTAAGGTAAGCACATACTGAGTCAATAGCTTAACGAGTCTTCATAATCCAAGCTCAAGCCCGGCAGAAAGAAAATTCGAGAGTGTGGCTGACCAAAAAGTACCATTATAAACCATGTCCTGTTAAGCAAACTAGATACACGCTTAACCCACATATCGATAATGTTGGACTCATTATGACTCGAAAGTTGAACTTATTAGCGTTTTTGACCACATTCATATTAGCACGTCGTATTATATGATCATTTACTTATCTAAGTGATCTAAGAAATAGTCTTAAAATATTTTCGTAATCCCATTTGAATTACAATATGTAGCTAAATCAAACTAGAAAAAGGTGTCCAAGTTCAACCTTAAATTTAAGTGCCCGTCAAATGTAGGGGGTGTTTGGTTTAGTTTATTCTATAACTTAAATTTTCGACACTACAAAAAATAGTTGAATTCTTCACACTAATTTCTTTATGGTAAGGTCAAATTTTTTTATTTTTTATTTATTTATTTATTTATTTTTAATGGATCATAATTTTGCTACATTTTTAAATATCACAAATATTTTAAAAATAATCCACATATATAAGTGTGTACAATTACTATAAAGTTATACTTATTGGTGTGACAAATGTTTCACACTTTTAATTATAAACATTTTTTTGATTTCTTCTGACTTGGGGTGTGGACGTTAAAGAATGTTTTCACACTTTTAGCATAAATATTTATATCTCACCTTAATATATATATAAAAAATTGTCGCATCCATTATTACCACACTGACCCAAAACAACTACAACGATACTAAACAACTCTCACGACCTAAACAAACCCCAACGACTTAAGCGAGGTTGCACACGATTATCTGAAAGTTAATCCAAAGCTACTATTTCTAAAATTTGTGGGCTTGCATTCAAGGATCCCAAATGCCCACTACTAGCTACTTACATAGTACTTTACTTATTTTTGAAAAAGATTATCCTATAAGGTCAAATTTTCATAAATTTTCTGTACTTTATGATCCTACAAATTATAAACTAAAACATGCCCCAAAAGTGGAGTATGGACATGTTTGGCACTATCTTTTGAAAACTTTATAGGAGCTAATAACCTTTTATTTTTTAAAAAATAAAAAAAGAAAAATAAAAAATCTTGCAACAAATAGATTTGTTTGGTGTGAATAATTAAAGCTTTTAATTGGACAAAGTCACAAAACAACTCCTATTCTAACAACTCAAGGAAGAAACGTTTAAAATTCTTTGAGGCTTTTTGGATTAAAGATTACATATATACCCCAAATTTTAAACACCACGTAATGCATTTCAAATCTTGTCCAACCTTCGAATTTAATTCAAGGCCCTGGTTCTTTCCTGTCTTTAAATTTAATTCCATCATGAAACAAAACAAAAAGTTGCATATTGCACTTAAACAAATATTAATTCTTTTTAGTGATTTACGTAAGTTAATTTAGTGATTTTTACATGTGTTTAAAATACCTAGCAAATAGTTATATTCACCAGTATCATAGTAGTATCATAGTACTTGAGTAACCAAGTTTTCTGAAAGTATAAATTTGGTTTTATTGTTTCTTTGAAAGACAAAACTATTTAAAAAACCAAGTAAGGTGTTATAAATTACATTAACGCTCATATTTGAAATAAACATCACCGTTCTTACTTAACGTGCTATTTAGTAGTGAATAAGTAAGTTAATAAAAATGTCGATCGTGTAATTGATCGTCTGATTATGTTGGGAAAAAAAGCTAAAACTTAAAGTTTTATACGAGTTATCGATTTGTTTCTAATTATTGATGTACCTTTATGTCACTTTACATGTAAAGTTACAACTGTAACTATATTACCAAATACTTTTATACAAAAAAACTACAGCTTGCAGGTATCGCAAATAACTATCAGTTATCAGCTCATAGGTAACATCAACAAGCTTGCAGTTCTTTTTTGTCAAACATACTCTATATATTCTTTTTAAACCTTTAGTTGCTTCTATTATTCTAAAATTTGATAACTATAGAAAGATGATTGAGGTTAGTAAAACATAAGCTTTACCCCGTAACTAGATACATGTCCTGCTAAGCAAACTGGATACATGCTCAACTGACAACTCGATAATGTTGGACTCGTTATGACTCGAAACTTGAACTTATTAGCGGTTGTTAACACATTCATATTAGCATGTAGTATTATATGATTATTTACTTATTTAAGTGATCTAAGAAATAGTCTTAACATATTTTGGTAATCCCATTTGAATTAAAATATGTAGCTAAATCAAACAAGAAAAAGGTGTTCAAGTTCAAGCTTAAATTTAATTTCTTGTCAAATGTAGGGGGTGTTTGGTTTGGTTTATTTTGTAACTTGAATTTATGAATTCTTACAAAAATATTGATAATTGAAACGATGGTTATAATATAGAAATGCAATGTCTGACTATCTCAGCGGCTCTTTCAAGAGAACGTTGAGAAACATAACCATTTTCTAGCAAAATCATTTTATCCAGAACCAATGAGCCTTTTTTTTTTTTTTTTTTTTTTTTTTAAAGTAATAAAGTTTATTTATAAAATAAAACTAGCACAATGTTATGAGTTACAACAATTCAACCGATATGTTTGACCAACCAAAATGACCCAAAACAACTACAACGATACTTAAAAAACTCACGACCCTAAACAAACTCCCATGGCCTAACCGGTATGCCTATGAAAGTTACTCAAAAGCTACTAGTTCTAAAATTTGAACTTGGGCTTGCATTCAAGGATCCCAAATGCCTACTACTGCTACTTACATAGTACTTTACTTATTTTCGTAAAATATATTCTTACAAGGTCAGATTTTCATAAATTTTCTGAATTAAAACTGGCGCCAAAAGTAGAGCATGAACATGTTTAGCCCTAGCTTTTTGAAAGCTTTTTAGGAGTTAGTAACTTTTATTTAAAAAATAATAATAAAAAATAATAATAAAATAAAATCTCATACAACAAATAGATTTGTTGTGTGTGAATAATTAAAGCTTTTAATTTGACAAAACAGCTCTTATCCTAACAACTCAATGAAGAAGCATTTAAAATTCTTTGAGGCATTTGGATGCCACGTGATGCATTTTAATCGTTGTCCATCCTTCGAATTTAATTCAAGGCCCTGGTCCTTTCTTGTCTTTAAGGTTTAATCCATCATGCAACAAAACAAAAAGTTGCATATTGTAGTTCAACAAATATTAATTCTTTCTTGTGATTTATGTAAGGTAATTTAGTGATTTTACATGTATTTAAAATACCTATCACATAGTTACATTCAACAGTATCGTAGTAATGCGAGTAACACGTATCGCATTTGGGTGGGTGCGGAGTTGAGTGGTAAGGCGTGGCCATTTTGGAGATTAAGTGAAAAATTGTGTGAGGGACTACCAAAAGATTTTAGCGACTTTTTGATCTTTCTCTTTAGTTTATTGTTTCTTTGAAGACAACACTACTAAAAAACCAAGTAATGTGTTATAAATTACAATAACGCTCATATTTGAAATAAACATCACCGCTTTTACTTAACGGTTATTTAGTAGAATGAATAATTAAGTTAATAAAATGTAGATTGTGTACTTGATCGATACCGCGTTATACTGAGGAAAAAAATAATAAAAAAATAAACTAAAAAATAAATTAAGTTTTATATGAGTTATCGATTTGTTTCTATTATTCTTGTACCTTATGTCACTTTACATTTAAAGTTACAACTATAATTGTCTTATAAAATACTTTTATACAAAAAAAAAACTACAGAGCTATTGCAAATAACTATCAGTTATTAGCTCACATGTAACAGCAACCAGCTTGCAGTTCGTTTTCCCAAACATACTCTATATATTCTTTTTAAACCTTCAGTTGCTTTTATTATTCTATAATTTGATAACTATAGAAAGCTGACTGAGATTAGTAAAACATAAGCTTTACCCAGTAACGAGATACATGTCCTGCTAAGCAAACTAGATACATGCTCAACTGACAGCTCGATAATGTTGGACTCATTATGACTCAAAAATTGAACTTATTAGCGGTTGTGACCACATTCAGATTAGCACATAGTATTATATAATTATTTACTTATTTAAGTGATCTAAGAAATAGTCTTAACATATTTTGGTTATCCCATTTGAATTAAAATATGTAGCTAAACAAACTAGAAAAAGGTGTCCAAGTTCAAGCTTAAATTTAGTTGCCTGTAAAATGTAGGGAGTGTTTGGTTTAGTTTATTTTATAACTTGAATTTATGAATTCTTACAAATATATTGATAATTGAAAACGATGATCATAATATAAAAATGCAATGTCTGACTATCTCAGCGGCTCTTTCAAGAGAATGTTGAGAAACATGACCATTTTCTTGCAGAATCTTTTTTATCCGAAACCAGCTGAGCTTCTTTTTTTCTTTTTCTTTTCTATGAAAAGCAATAAATTTTATTTATAAAATAAAACTAGCACAATGCTATGGGTTACAACAATTCAACTGATACGTTTGACCAACCAAAATGACCCAAAACAACTACAACGATACTAAACAACTCTCACGAACCTAAACAAACTCCCATGACTCTAACCGAGCTACGACATGAAAGTTACTAAAGCTACTATTTCTAATATTTGAACTTGTGTTTGCATTCAAGGATCTCAAATGCCCACTACTAGCTACTTACATAGTACTTTACTTATTTTTGTAAATGATTATCCTATAAGGTCAAATTTTAATAAATTTTCTGTAATACATAATCCTACAAATTATAACTTAAAACTGCCCCCAAAAGTGGAGTATGGACCTGTTTAGCACTAGCTTTTTGAAAGCTTTTTAGGAGCTAGTAACTTTTTATTTAAGAAAAATCTATTACAACAAATAAATTTGTTTGGTGTGAATAATTAAAGCTTTTAATTTGACAAAACAACTTATATTCTAACAACTCAAGGAAGAGGCGTTTGAAATTCTTTGAGGCATTTGGATTGAAGATTACATACATACCCTTACTTTTAAACACCACGTGATGCATTTAAATTGTCGTCCAACCTTCGAATTTAATTCACGGCCTTGGCTCTTTCTTGTCTTTAAAGTTCAATCCATCATGCAACAAAACAAAAAGTTGCATATTGCATTTCAACAAACATTAATTCTTTCTAGGATTTATGTAAGCTAATTTAGTGATTTTTACATGTATTTAAAATACCTAGCAAATAGTTATATTCAAGCGATATCGTAGTACCGATTAACAGGTTATATTCAAACAAATAGTTACATGTATTTAAAATGCAACCGTAACGTACATACTACACTTATTCTTTTTTGGAAAACCGACACAAACAATAACGGTTCGCTCCAAATAATCTTTCACAGGTTTATACAAGTCATTAGGCACCTATTTAACAGCAAACAACTTCGATTGAATAAGCAATACCATGATTTTTTAGTATAACATTTATTTACCTATTTTTGCCAATTTACTCAAATCCTTCAACTCATTTTTATTAATTTAATTATTCCGTCTACTAAATAACACGTTAAGTAAGAACGGTGATGTTTATTTCAAATATGAGTGTTATTGTAATTTATAACACCTTACTTGGTTTTTTAAGTAGTATTGTCTTTCAAAGAAACAATTGAACTAAATTTATACTTTCAAAAACATGGTTACTCATGTACTACGATCTTCTTGAATATAACTATTTGCTAGGTATTTTAAATACATGTAAAAATCACTAAATAAGTGTTTAATGAGTTAACATATATATTTATTTGTAGTTTTAATATTTTTAAAGATTAGAGAGAGATAAAGAGATATAATCATAATAAGACCCATGAATAAAGTTAAATCAAGAAACCAATCTTTATAGTATGATTTTATACAAAGTAGGGTACATGTGACTCAATCTCAAATTTGGGACCCACATTTATAAACAAAACAACAAATTTCATGTCTAATCCTAAATCTAAATCTAAAACCCATCAACCAAACGACCCTAAGTCAAATCCAAATCCTAAACTAAATTAAAATTCTATTCTAACCCAATTTAGGGGTGTTTGTTTCGCTTATCGTGAGCTTATGTTTATTTGATTTCGCTTATATAACATAAAGCGCTAATTTTTCGAACTTATTTTGAGGCATGGGTTTATATAAGTTTATTCTTCCTAAAATCTCAATATTATTGTCATATTTTTATTTCGAGATGTCTCAAAATAATTGTCAAAACTTCTTTTTAAGTAAAAACTAGAGAATTTAATGGTGGAATATTTTTTAAGTGGTTGAAAATTAAAGTGACCCCAAATTTGTAAAATTATGTGATTTTTGTCTCCTGACAATAATTTTGAGACGGAAGAAATACGATATAATAAACATATAAGTTCATGATGCCTCAAAATGTCTACAAAATTAAAACATGTATATATGTTCAAATCAAATAACCTCGTAAACCTACATATAAGCCGAAACAAACACCCCCTTATAAACCACACCCTAAAGCTAATCCTTGTGAGCTTTTGTAAAATACGAGTGACCCAAAGCGCACAAAATCAAGCAGCCAAATACGATGTTTAGCTTCTTAAAAACATCCAATATTTCACCGACATAAATAATGGGTAAAATTCAATCCTAGGCAACCAAACACGATTTCTAAAACAATAATCTTCCTTCCCTTCATTCCTTGTTACAGGGTTTAGCCTTCCTTAACCTTTGCCTCCATTTTTCCACTTCCCTTTTATTCTTTATCCCCTTTATCAAATCTAACCATCATCACACAAAGAATCAATAATTTTTTTTATATAAATTTTTGATTAAAAGGAATGAGTAGTAATACTAATAATTATAGTGAGGAGGAGGAGGATATATTTTATGGTAGGAGGAGTAATAAGAAAAAAAGGATGTTTGAGATTGAGGCTTTTAAGCATAAAGTTGTTGTTGATCCAAAATATGGTGATAAGACATGGATGATTTTGGAACATGCGATTAATCAGATTTATTCTCATAATGCTAGTCAGCTTAGTTTTGAACAGCTTTATAGGTCAGTATATATCTTTCTTTTTTTCTTTTGTTGGTATGTATGTTTTTTTGTTAAGGTTGGTACAATGATTTATGTTTTGTTTATTGACGATATTTGGCATTGTGTCTGATTATTTAGTTTTTTAAAGGTGTGTGTAATCGTTGAAAATGGGTAAACGTATGAGGTTTTTTCTGTTGAGCTAACCTAGGAGGGTGAGTCTTTGACTTAGATGTATGCGGTCTAACCCGGGTATCATTCTTACCCTTTATCGGGCTACCCCGAAGATATGTACCTAGTGAGGTTAAATCTGTCACCTCTTGTGAGGACATTAGGATGCCCGACGACTACTAGGTCAACTAGTGGTGGTTTATATGATTATTTAGTGGTCAAATTGATATGTTAGACCTTGGAGTAGGTGCGCGAAAACTGATTCTGAATATTATGGGGCCATTTCGCTTGCAAATGCTTAAATTTGAATATTTCACTGTGGTTGATTGAGTTTTTACTCTCGAATCTGACCGATTTAATTTCATTTTCTAGCATATTATTATTTTTTACGAGTATCATTGCATTTGTTACAAATTAAACAAATACAAACACCCCCTTACTATTGCATTTTTAGGTTGAACAGTTAGTGCTGAAGTATAGTGAAAAATGATGCTAGTTATATGATTATTTAGGGGTCGAATCATCATTTTAGACTTTAGAGTATTTGCGTCAAAACTGATTTTGATTATTTAGGGGACATCTTACATGTAAATGCTTAAATTTTAGGATTTGTAAAATACCATAAGAACTTATTGCATCTAATTATCACAAATACAACCAACAACAACACACACCTAAACACTATCTATTGTAGCATGTTTGTTTAGAGTTGATAATTTAATTGTCAGTATTCAATAGACATAACTTTCAAAATGTAACGCCAAACACCATCGTAATTGCTGCAAGTAATGAATGATGAAATAGTGAATGAATGTCAACCTATATAAGTTCAACAACTTGACTAGTCTGCAATTGACCTCAAATTGTAAACAGCAGCGAGTAATTTGGTTTCAGACATTCTATCTGATTAAGGGATGTCCAAACAGGCCAAAGTCTCTTGGGTTTGGCAGGTTTACTCAGTTATACCTAGACCTTGCAAACCTCCTACTTGATGTTTGTTTTCTAGGATTTTATCATATGATGCAAGGTAACCTTTTCTAAGAACTATCTGACGAGAGTCAGAAAAGCACTAGGATTAGAGATTATGACATGGAACAAAACATGAGATTTCTTGGATTAGCCTTATATTAGAGAATATACCATATCATGCATTAGTTATCATAAAATTGAAATCTTCTATTATAAGAAATATAATAGGAAAGTGTTTTATTTTTAATTATTATTATTATTATTTATTTATTTATTATTTATTTATTTTATTATTTATTTTATTTTTATTTTATTATTATTATTATTATTATATATATATATATATATATATATATATATATATATATATATATATATATATATATTTATTATTTTTTTATAAAACATCTCTTCATTAGAACACTTAGGGATTTTACAAGAAATTGGTGCGAAATGAGACACTAGTTGGGCTCCCACTCCTTTCTCGAATACAAAAGGCGTATGAAAAATAAAAGCCCCACTCTTGACATTATTCGAGTGGCTAACAACAACAGTCTTGATACGTGAAAGTGTATCCAAGGCTTCCGCATCAAGCTCCCCGAATGTAGAAAAAGCAAATGGAATGAACTTATTATTATTATTATTAGAGAAGTGATACAACCACACAAAAATTCTCACAAAAGAAATTCACAAAAGGAGGTGTATGCATTTGATTGGCTTAGTACAAGAGAAGAGAGATAACATTTATCAAATACACCAATCAAATGCATACACCTCTTTTGTGGATTTCTTTTGTGAGAATTTTTGTGTGGTTGTATCACTTCTCTTATTATTATTATTATTTTTATGTTTTATGATTGGAGCCATCAGTTTCTTAAGAACAACAATGTCTTGACTGAGTAAAAAACTAAAAATTTGTTAACTTTCCTGGATACTAAAAATCCTCAAGTACAAGTAAACTATATATCTAATTTTGTATAGATACCAGCTATGTTTGTTTACCCGCATCATCCCTGTTAGTCCATGTGTACTTAGACTGTTGTTTATCTTGGTTTTCATAGGTTTGCATTTTACGTATGTTTATTGCTCTGTCATATTATAATTTGACTACGGATCACTGAAAGCACATGCATTTCTCCTGTGGCCATGACATACAAGTTTTACACTTCACGCAAGCAACATTTTTAGAAAAATACTTGTACTGCCTCTCACATTGGCCTGCTAGACTTTTATAAGATTTAATACTGGTTCAAGTATGGCTGCTGTCTGTGTCCTATAAATTTCAGAACTGTAGTTTCTGATCTTGATCTTTGTGTTCATGCAGAAATGCCTATAATATGGTACTGCACAAATTTGGGAAACACTGTACACAGGACTCATATCCACGATGACTTCACACCTAACAGCTATGTCACAATGTATAGAGAACACATGGGAAATGTTTCTAGAAGAACTCAACAGTAAATGGACCGACCACAATAAAGCACTGCACATGATTCGTGACATATTAATGTACATGGACAGAACGTACATTCCCAGTAATCGCAAAACACCGGTTCACGAGCTTGGCCTAAGTTTATGGACGGAAAACGTCATACATCTCAGTGGAATACAGACCCGACTTCGAACTACCCTTCTTCAACTCATACATAAAGAAAGAACTGGCCAAGTTGTTAACCGGGGGCTAATGAAAAATATTATTAAAATGTTATCGGATTTAGGACCTTTAGTTTACCAAGTGGACTTTGAGATACCTTTTCTAGAAGCTTCTGGTGAGTTTTATAAGGTCGAGTCTCAGAATTTTATTGAGTGTTGTGAATGCGGGGAATATCTACAGAAAGCAGAGAGACGTTTACAGGAAGAAATTGATAGAGTGTCTCATTATTTGGATACGAGAAGTGAATCTAAGATAGTTCATGTTGTAGAGAAAGAAATGATCGAGAATCATATGACCCGATTAGTACACATGGAAAATTCTGGATTGGTTAAAATGCTTGTTGATGATAAATATGAAGATTTGAGGAGAATTTATAATTTATTTCATCGTGTCCCTAATGGTCATGTGACGATACGGGATGTTATGACCTTTTACTTACGAGAAACCGGGAAGCAGCTCGTTACTGATCCTGAAAAGTTAAAAGATCCCGTGGAGTTTGTTCAATGTCTCTTAGATAAAAAGGATAAGTATGACGTGATCATTAGTTTGTCGTTCAGCAATGACAAAACATTCCAAAATGCTTTAAATTCTTCATTTGAATATTTCATCAATCTGAACCCTCGATCTCCTGAATACATCTCATTGTTTGTGGATGATAAGCTGAGGAAAGGATCAAAGGAGTCAGTGAAGATGACGTGGAAGTTGTTTTGATAAGGTGATGATGTTGTTCCGTTACTTACATGAAAAAGATGTTTTTGAAAAGTACTACAAACAGCATTTGGCGAAAAGGCTTTTGGCGGGAAAAGATGTTTCTGATGATGCTGAAAGAAGCCTTGTTCTTAAGCTTAAAACCGAGTGTGGGTACCAGTTTACATCAAAACTCGAGGGAATGTTTACTGACATTAAAACATCTCAAGACACAATGGAAGGTTTTACAGCACCCACGGTGCTGATTTTGGAGACGGTCCAACGTTGGTGGTTCAAGTCCTGACCACGGTTCATGGCCCACGCAGCCTTGTGGGGCATGCAACTTACCAACCGAGCTCGTGTCTCTATGTGACAAATTTAGGTCGTATTATCTCGGGATACACTCAGGTCGAAAGTTATCTTGGCAAACAAACATGGGAACGGCAGACCTAAAAGCCAACTTTGGGAAAGGTCAAAAGCACGAGTTGACTGTTTCAACATACCAGATGTGTGTCCTGATGCTGTTCAACAACGCTGATCGGATCACTTATAAAGAAATTGAGCAAGCAACTGAGATCCCGTCTTTAGACCTGAAAAGGTGCTTGCAATCAATGGCTTGTGTGAAGGGTAAAAATGTCCTTAAAAAAGAACCCATGAGCAAAGACATTGAAGAAGAGGACGTGTTCTTAGTTAATGATAAATTCACGAGCAAATTCTATAAGGTGAAAATTGGAACTGTGGTTGCACAAAAGGAGTCTGAACCTGAGAAACTAGAGACACGACAAAGAGTGGATGAAGATAGGAAGCCGCAGATAGAGGCAGCAATTGTGAGAATAATGAAAGCTAGAAGGGTGTTGGACCATAATAACATTATCAGTGAAGTTGTTAAGCAGTTGCACCCTCGGTTTATGGCGAACCCTAGTGAGATTAAGAAACGAATTGAGTCGCTTATTGAGCGAGATTTCTTGGAGAGGGATGCATCTGATAGAAAATTATATAAATATCTTGCTTAAAGAAGCTTTTAAGACTCTTATATACCTTTTGTTGCTATCAAATTATTGCATTTCTTGCTAGTCATTATTCTTGATGGTTTAGTGCTCGCTTGCCTAGGTGCACAAGATCGGGCTCAACGGGATCAGGGCTGGTTGGTCGGTTAACCTTGTAGCCTTGGTTCCAGTTAGGGCATGATCTTAACATCCGAAAAGAAAGCATTGTCTAGGACCAACTGTTTCCTTTTTTCAGTACCGCGTTTAACATTTTGGTATAGAATTGTTTGATTATTATTATTATTATTATTTATAATCTTTTTAAAACGTTTTATTTCAGACAATATCTGGTACATTTTCTTAGTGGTGTTCACAATTCGGGTAATATCCACAGGAACAAATCAAACGGAACAAAAAAAATCAACTCAATTAGATATTCGGTTTTTGGTGCCATTATGAATTTAACAAAATGATAACCAAACCGAAAATCAAATTCATATAAATATATTATATATTTTTTATATGTTTATATATAAATAAAAAGACCATTAAAGTTTTTTTTAGCGTTGTTAAACAAAAAAAGTTTTTTTCTTAGCATAAATTTAACACTTTTAAGCTTTGAGTATTTTTTCCCCCCTAAAAATCTATATAATTAATTTAAAAAAAATATAAACTATGCAATTAGGGTTATTCGGGTCGACTCGAAAATCGAATCAAATTCAAATTGGTTGGTTAAGTATAATTTGAATTTGGTTCGGTTCTATTTTAGGTTTACCAAAAAAAAATTTAAACAAACTAATCGAACTGAATAAACTGAGTAACCTGATAACCGAAACGATTTACACCTGAGTAACCTGATAACCGAAACGATTTACACCCCTGCGTACGTTTTCTCCACTTTTTTAACTTTTTGCATCTGACAGTAGGCCTTGATTTGGTTTCACTACAGTAAATGGGCAAAAATTGGTCTAATGTCCCAGGCTGAACATGTTGGGTTTGGATGTAAAATCTTGGACGGGGAGGGGGAAGATTTTATTTAGAAAAAATTACACATTTAGTCTTTGTAGTTTGCTCAGATTTCATGTTTAGTCTCTAAGTCGTTTTAATTTACACTAGAGATACATATTTTTGAAACATTGCACTCATTTAGTCCCTATTTTGGATGGGCCGTTAGTTTCTCTGTTAAGTGTTTGCACCGTTAGTCCCTCCGTTAATAATTTTTGCACCGTTAGTTCTATTTTTTCAAATAATAGTTTTCGCAAGTTAGTCGTTCCGTTAATAATAGTTCTCGCCCGTTTTTTTACGTTTTTGTCCTTTTTTATCCGTTTTCGTTCGTTTTTTATCCGTTTTCGCCTACTTTTTTTTTCGTTTTTATCCGTTTACGCATGTTTTTTACGTTTTTATCGGTTTCGCCCATTTTTACGTTTTACCGCTTTTACGCTTTTATGCATTTTAACGTTTTGTTCGTTTTATCCGCTTTACCCGTTTTTCCGTTTTGTCGTTTTCATTCGCTTTTTATCCGCCGCCTATTTGTTTACGTTTTCATCCATTTTTTACGTTCTTATCCGTTTTATCCTTTTTCGTTCGTTTTTATCTGTTTTCGCCCATTTTTTACGTTTTTCGGTCGTTTTTGCCTGTTTTTATATGTTTTCGTCCGTTTTTTACGGTTTTGTTCGTTTTTTATCCGTGATCATATGTTTTCATCATTTCTTTTTACGTTTTTGTCTGTTTTATACGTTTTCGTCCATCTTTTATGTTTTTTTCTGTTTTTATACGCTTTCGTCCGTTTTTTAGGTAGTTTACGCCCTTTTTATTACGTTTTCGTCCATTTTCTATGTTTTTGCCTTTTTTTTTATGCTTTCGTCCGTTTTAGGTAGTTTCGCCCCGCTTTTTACGTTTTTGTCCGGATAAAAACTGACAAAAACGGAAAAAAAAAAGAAGAGAAAAACAGATGACAACGTATAAAACAGAAAAAAACGTAAAAAATGGACGAAAATATATAAAAACGGACGAAAACAGATATAAACGGACAAAAACATAATAAAGCGGAAGAAAACATATAATAACAGATGAAAAACGGATAAAAACGGATGAAAAACGTAAAAAATGGGTGAAAACGAATAAAAAACAAATGAAAACGAACAAAAACGTAAAAATCGGGCGAAAAAGGATTAAAAAAACGAACGAAAACGGAGAAAATCAGACAAAAACGTAAAAGAACGTTAAATACGGACGAAAACGGATAAAAACGAACAAAAACGTAAAAAACGGATGAAAACATATAAAACGTAAAAAGTGCAGCGGATAAAAATGAATGAAACGGATAAAAGCGTAAAATAATGGCGGCGGATAAAAAGCGAGCGAAAATGGATAAAATGGACAAAACGTAAAAAGCGGTTAAAACGGATAAAAAGCGGTCAATACGTAAAAGCGGGAAAACGTGAAAAAGCGGTTAAAGCGTAAAAGCGAGCGAAAACATATAAAGCGTAAAAAGGTCGAAAACGGACAAAAGCAGAAAAGCGTAAAAGCGGGTGAAAGCGTTAAAAAGCGAAAAGGCGAAAACATATAAAAGCGTAAAAAGCGGACGAAACTTATAAAGCAGACAAGCGGATAAAAGCGTAAAAGCGGACCAAAAGCGTAAAACACGAGAAAGCGGATAAAAGCGAGCAGCGGATAAAAACGGACAAAAACGAAAAAAACCAGGCGAAAACTATTATTAATGGAGGGAGTAACTGGCGAAAACTATTATTTGAAAATATATGACTAACGGTGCAAAAATTATTAACGGAGGGACTAACGGTGCAAACACTTAACGGAGAAACTAACGGCATATCCAAAATAAGGACTAAATGAGTGCAAGGTTTCAAAAACAGGTATCTTTGGTGTAATTAAAATGACTTAAGAACTAAACATGAAATCTGTGCAAACCACAAGGACCAAACATGTAATTTTTTCTTATTTATTTTAGGCAAAATAAGCGTATTATACTTTTTTGAATTTTTTCTTTTTTACAGCAAGTGTCTTTGGTAACCAAATGGATCTTCACTGACCCCACACTTGAGTATATGTTTTCAACTAATATGTCACTGATCCTCGAGGAAAAATTAAAATGAAAAAAAATGGAGGAAGATTTTCAGCTACATATTTCAAAAGGAGATGCATCTACTTTTGTAGGTGCATCTGAATGTGTGATTGTGGTTTTTCTCACTCTTTTCATTTTCTTTTTTCTTTTCATTTGATCTTAACTCATATGTCCAAAGCCGTATACGACTAAATATAGCTAGAGTTGGTGAATACAGGATATTTGTAGTTTTCAGTTTTTTATTGTATCAAAATCGGCTAATTGGTTTAAGTTGTGTATTTGTAGTGTTGCTTCGTTTATTTTTCAATGTCCCGCCACACATCTATGGTCGTCATAAATTTCATCTAATAGGAAAACCACCGCCAAATAACCTATAAATAAGTCACCTAACTCTCTCACACGAGATTTAGAGTTCAAACCTCATTAGTATCGGTATACAACAAATAAACGCACATTCGTCTTAATTGGTATTTTAAACACACGTTGGAGAACATTCACAAATCACAAGCTCACGGATGCAGCTAGTTTATATGTCTGCTGGTGTGATATGACACATATGTACTGGATGAGAAAAAAAAAGGATGACATGGTTCTGTTGGTGGAATGTAACACATTCGTAATGAACAAGAGAAAAAAGGATCACGCATTTGGTGGTGGCCCGAGAAACAATCGAGACGGTCAAGGGTTACTTCAATTAAATTGTGTATATATGAGTTAAAGACTCGCTATTCTCAAATAATCTAATCATGAAAACCTCATCAGTTATGCCGTTTTATTTATGGAAAGAGATCTCTTAAGTTGAGATAATTAACTTGACTCGAGTTGAGATGATCGATTTATTCAGTTGGACGTTTATGGTAATTAGATTTGATCCAATGACCGAATCGAGAAGTTGTTTTGATTTGGTATTGAATTAAATCCGATACCATAAATCTTAACTGAAGTCGATTTAATCTCTGTAGTCTATGAGGAGGATCTTCTTCCTTTATTTATTCTAGTAGGTAATGGAATAACTTGGGAAGTCAAAGTTAACTTTGTTAGTTAAGTGCTTGATGATGACATTTGATTAGAGGAAACAATTTGTACGTTCCTAAATACCCGAACTTTGACTTATCATGAAATTGATATTTTAGTAAACATAGCATAAAGCCATAGATTATATACATATTTATGATAATTTAAGGATTTGTTAGAGCATGCACAATCACAAAGCTATAACGGCGTTACACCCGTTAAGACCGTTGGAGCAACGACGTTAGCAAGGGAAAAGGGGGCCGACGTTACCCTCTTAACGCCCGTTTTTTTTTATTATTTTTTTTATGCCCCTAAATGAGGGGTTGTTTTTGTAAATTGTTGGGAATGTTATTGATGTTATTGAGATGTTATTGTTGTGGGTGTTTTTTGGGGATGTTAAGGTGAAATGTTAAAGCTGATGTGGCGCTGACGTGAACGGTGTTATTGATGTTATAGTGTTATTGTTGAGAATGCTCTTATGGAAGAAAACTAGGTATGTGAATACGAAAATGTACCTGAACTAATTGAAGACTAGAGGTTTAATGAAAGACTATGCGCAGACAAACGAAATGTTGATTATTGTCCCAAAAAATCACCACATCCTAAAAGGGGGAGGTACCGTCGTGTCATTGGTGGCGCCAAACCCACCAGCCTAAAAATGAGAACGACTCACGGTTACGATGTTCGCGTCGTTCTTTCTTGCGCCAAAAATGCCAATCGACGCCATTCTGTTTTTTTATTTTATTTATTTTTCTTAAAACCAACGGCTAGTTTTGATGTTTTTTGAATGTTTGTAACGGCTATTTAGCCAAATATCACACATTTTCGAAAATTTTATCCATAAAATTTCTATAAATACCTCATTTATTCTATCAATTTTCACAAACTCTTCCAATTTAATTTTCACTTTAATAATACTTAATTTTCTTTCAACTATGGATCCAAACAATCCCAACAACTTCTTCACCTATGACTATTATGATGTTTATTTTCAAAACGACCCGAAGCAATATATCTAGGGTTATACGGCGTATGAACAATTTCTAGCTTTGTGGGATTAAGAAGCCGGGGGATCGGGATCGGCTATTAAGAGAACGAGGGCATACATACCACGTGAACGAGAAGAGGCGGAACAACGTTTAATCGACGACTATTTTGGCGACGGTGACAATCCACCTAAGTATACGGAAGAGCAGTTTAGGCGAAGGTATCGTATGAGTTCTACACTTTTTAATAAAATAGTCAACGATATCTTAAGCTATGATGTTCGACCTATTCCCGAGTACTTTTATTTCTTTAGACAACGTTACTATGCTATCGGTCATTTAAGTATTGGTCCTCTTTTGAAGTGCACATTTGCCATCCGCCAACTGGCGTACGGCACAGCGCCTGATGCGTTTGATGAGTACTTGTAAATTGGTGAACGTTGTTCACGGCATTGTTTAGAGAAGTTTACTAAATGCATACATGTTTTATACGTTGAAAGGTATTTAAAAAAGCCCACTTCAGCGGATGTTGAAAAAATATATGCATTGCACGAAAAAGAACATGGACTCCCGGGAATGCTCGGGAGTATTGATTGTATGCATTGGGATTGAAAAAATTGTCCAAAGGCCTTACATGCTCATTTCAAAAGACGTGATCATAAATACCTAACTCTTATGTTAGAAGCGGCTGCTGATCAAAAATTATGGATTTGACATGCATATTTTGGGGTTCCGGGGGTAAATAATGATCTTACTGTGTTATATGGTTCTCCGTTATTTGATGATGAACTTGCCGATAAAGCTCCGGAATGTCCATTTGTAGTAAACGGACATACATACAAGAAAGTTTACTATTTAGCCGACGTCATTTATCCATCATGGTTCATGTTTTTCAAAACGTTTACTCTTGCAAGGTATAAAAAAATTAAAATTTAAAAGAGTTCAAGAAAGTTCTAGAAAAGATATTGAACGAGCCTTCGGAGTCCTACAAGTTCGTTGGGGAATTATACGACAACCCGCACGTGCTTACGAAATCAACGCCTTGAAAAGAATCATGTATTGATGTATAATTTTACACAACATTGTGAAAACGTAGGGGGGGTGAATACGTTACCGTTTAAAAACTTTAAATCTTTTGTATCAAATCGCTTATGAAGTTTGTTATAATATGAAAGTGTCAATTACCGTTTGTCTAATATAAAGCACAGTAAACCAAGTTGTCACACAAGCATGAACATCAAACCACATCACAATCAATAGTATAGTGCAATTATAAAAGTAAAGAGATAAAGAAAGGAAAGTCCAAACCGAACACGAGGATTTATAGTGGTTGGTCACGAACTCTATCCGCCTACTCCACTCCCGAGTACCCAACTCGAGAGTTACTTCACTAAATCAACAAGCTCCCTTCTCGGCGGAGAAAACCTTACAATCATCGCTTACACTTTTTCTGGTACAAAGCTAGATACCGGGTTCTAGTTCGAGGTAGAACCAACCTAACGTCGCCTATACAATATTTCCGACACTAAGCTAGATGTCGAGTTCTTTCCGGGTACAACCACTCCCGTTATGTTTTAAGGCCCAACATAACAAACCTTGTGTTTTATGGCACAAACACATAAACCATCTAATCTAGTTTGGTGAAAGTGTTGTGATGATGCAATAATGTTTACAATGACGATCCATGACACAAATGTCTAATGGATATGAATGACTACTTCTAAATGAACTTCCATTGATAGGAAGCCTTCAAATGATGAAGATCACAAGTTTACCAAGCTTGATGTGATAGATCTTCATGTGTGTATGCTTGTGGTGAATGAGGATGACTAGATCTCCAAGCTTTTCTTGGTTGATTAAAATGTAAGTATGCTTGCAATAAATATGAATGTTAGAAGCATTATGATCATGTGATGATGAGGGTGATTAATTTATGTTACTACATGGTTATCCATAGATCTAAATGATGCAAGAATGATAGAGAGAATGTGTGTTGGAAGGGATGAAGAATGAGAAAACAATGAGCTTCTATTTATAGGCAAAAGATGTAATTTAAAAAATAATTTTTTATTAGATTTGATATATTAGAGTATCTTCCAAAATCTTTCACAATCTTTCCAAGATATCTTTTGTCAAATCTTTCCAAAATATTTCCAAAGTCTTTCACAATCTTACCAAAATATCTTTTGTCAAATCTTTCCAAAATCTTTAAAAAATCTTTCCAAAATATCTTTTGTGAACTTTATAGATTTAGATGACACTATGCATGAGGTAATAAAAGAGTGTTTTCATTTTTATGAAAAATATATTTAAACAAATGTATATACTTATTTAAAAAGTTAAGTTACTTGTATATGAAAAAAATGTAAGTAACCTTTTGTAAAATAAAATATCTAGTTGAGTGCTTGTCAAAATAAAATGTATTTTGTCAAGTGTAAGTAAACTTTAGTACTTGTATGAATATTATAGTTAGTTTACTTGTACAAATAAAAGTATATATTTGTTAGACATTTTACAAAAGATGTATTTGTATAAAATACTTGTGAGAACAAAATGTAAAATGAGGTTCGAAATAGAATGGTTAACCTATTCAAATACTCAGTGACTCTAAACGTATTTTAAACATTCTAAATGATTTGTTAAGGGGTTTGATCATAATGCCACATAACAAACATGTACGAACCTGTGTTGTAACATACGAGGACTTGAGACATCGAGAGGTGTTGAATGTTTGTTGGGACAAAATGTGATTACGAGTAACTTGTACATTTTACATTATATATTACAAGTTACATGTTTGTCATCAATCAAAACAAACGAGAGTGTATTGATTAAATATCGTAATATTTGCATTAACAATATCCCCCTTTTTGATGATGACAAAAATATGTAAACGTAATGGACAGTAAAATGTAAAAAGTTACTTGTATCCATACTACCTTTACATTACCTTCTCCGTTTACACTCTTCCCCTTTTGTCGAAACAAAAAGGGAGTGTCCTTGGAGTTAAACTTCATTTCTCCCCAAAAAGGTGAGCTTGCATCATCCCTAGTGAAGTTAATTGTCTACTCCAATCCGTCCCTTGTTTGGTAGCGGATCCATGGATCAAATTAAGAGGCTTGTCGAAAAGTGAGAATGATGATGAATGCGTGCATGCTCCTCCTTTACGGTTGCTCCTCCTTGTTTGAGGCGTCAAGGTATGATTAAAAACCTACAAAACAAATATTAGTGCAAAAATATATTCGTCATTGGACAAGTAAGTGATATACAACAAAGTGTGTATAAGATGCATTCAATAAATGCTTGACGGAAGCTCCCCCTTGCTCTAGGGAGTCAAGATGAACCTAAAAAATAAATATTAGTATAATAGAAGCTTTGTCTTTAGACAAATATGTCATATACAACCAAGTGTATAGATGATGCAACATGAGTGCTTAAAGGATATTCCCCCTTGTTCGAGGGTGTCAAGAAGCACCTAAAATTAGAAAAATAGTCGATGCAAACTTCATCTTTAGATGAGTAAGTTATATACAATCGAGTGTATATGATGATGAACCTACAATGAAAAAAATTAGTGCAATATATTTCATCTTTTTGACAAAGAAAAATAAGATGTATATATGCGATATATAAATGATATAATCAAAGATCTTACGGAAAACTAGAAGGGGGGGGGGTTGAATAGTTTTGCCGATTAAAACTTTGTTTTAAAGTATTAGATCGAATTATGTCAATCTATTGAATATGTGTGTTGGATAATGATAGATAAGCATATAAGTAAGTAATGTGAAAGATAAAGAGTAAGGAACACAAAACCACGACACAAGTATTTATAGTTGTTCAGCTACAAGGACACCTTCCTTGCCCTACTCCACTCCCCGAGTACCCCACTCGAGAGTTTGTAAGCACTACACAACACAAGCTCCTTAATGTGGCGGAGAAGCCTTCACAACGTCGCCTACTCTTTATCCGGTACAAGGCTAGACACCGATTTCTTCCACGAGGTAGAACCAAACCTATCACAACGTCGCCTACACTTTATTCGGTACAAGGCTAGATACCGAGTTCCATTACAAAGGAGGAACTACTACCCAACACTACACCATTACACAACTACCCAAAGGAGATACACTCCTTGTTACAACACTAGAGAGGATATCACCATCCTCTAACCCAAGCTACACTACTAGTACATCGATGTACCATATCAAATATACACCTTTGGCACCTTTCGTTAATGCCTTCGACACGACCCCTTAGGCACCTTTCACTAATGCCTTCAACAAAACACTTCTATGGAGGGAGGAAAGAACTATCAACAAGATGCACTTCAGTGGTCTTGATGATGACGAAGCTTAGCAACTCATGACTTGAGCTTACACGTCTTCAAGAGGTGGTGATCTCGCCTTTAAGAGGAACCTAGAGAATCACACAAACATAAAACTACATAGAATGATCCTTTGGATCAGTGGTTAGAGATGTTAGAATACTGGGAGAAAGTATATGTGAAGTGATAGTGAGCAAGAGAGAAATGGCTCACTATTTATAGACAAAACTTGTCTACTGTCCCACAGTTCCCACGGATCCCTCCCCAGAGGGATCCGGCTTAGTTCGGATTTCGAGTTGCAAACCGGGTTATGGGTTATGGGAACCATGGGTTATGGATAATGGATTATGGATACCAAACAAGATGCAATGTACCTAGTCACTGGGTTATGGATCTTGGGTCATGGGTCATGGAATTTGGGTCATGGATCATGGATAATACCCAACATGACTTCATGCATGATGTCATGCAATGGGTCATGGGTTATGGATCATGCTCCATGGGTATGGGTTATGGACTTCGGTTTTTACCTAACAACATTCTATGTACCTAGTCAATGGATCATGGGTTATGGGTCATGGGTCATGAACTTTCGTTTTTACCCATTACTTTACCCATTACAATTGATAACGCTCAGATTGTACATGTTTTTAGTAGTGTTATGTGTGCTTTTGTATATGTTATTTGGTTATATTTGTAAGATTTTAGCACTTAATCGCATCAAAAGATGTTTGTCTAGTATTTATAACCAAGTGCAGGGAAACGTAAGGAAAAGTAAAAGATTGTTCAATGAAAGGAAGATTCCCATCTCAGTGAAGCATGTCAAGCACAAATCAGTATTTCAAGTACCATAGAAGACCAAGATGATTGAAGAACCAAGCTCTACAAGTCAGAATAAAGTTAAAGGTCGATTTTCCGTCACTCAGGAAGACCAGCCGAATCGGTTGCACCCGTAACCGGATTGGCTGGATTGTGGTCAAATTATACTTTTGAAGCCGGACCAACCGATCGGTTGCCACTCGCAACCGATTCGGTTAGGGTATTGCTAGAAGACCAACCAGATCGGTTGGTCATGCGACTGATCCGGTTGGAAGACCTGTTTCTGCCAAATCTTCATCATTAAGCTTCCCCATTGTATCCAAACGATTCTAGGTCCTTCCCTTGGTGTATTCTAGTCCCTTTCTAACTCCTTGGAGTCCAAGTTCAGCAATTAATACCCTAGGCCTTGGAACTAGTATAAATAGAGACCTCTTGTGAGCTTATGAGATACACACTTTAATACAACTCTCTCTACTCATCAAACAAAGCTCTTAGCTCTCAAATTCGTCCTTAGAAGTCCAGGAAAGTTTGGAGTTCCAGAAGTACCACATTTTGAGGTCAAAACTCCAAGGAGTCTACCCCAATACTTTGGGAATCATTACTTCACCATTTGTAATCTTATTCCAAGCATTGTAAGACTCTTAATCATGTTTTCTAATGTTCAAAGTTCTGAGTTTATGTTTATGTTTGCTATGAGTGGCTAGTTTCTTTATACACTTGCTTAAATGATGTTGATTATCATGTGATTAGTTTGTGATTGTGTTAACATGTTTTAATTCAATTTCAAGTTGATTATAAGATCCAATTGTGCTAAAGTTTCATAGTGACATTTGTTAATCAAGTTTGACTAGTTGATAGTAATCGTAGAGGTCGAAAGAACTTATTGTTATTCAACTAGTTATAATCATTTTGTCTATGGATGATTGTTTCTACCCATTATTCTTGATTAAACAAAGAAACTAAAGTATGGTTGTAATAAGAACGCTTTTTGATTATCAAGTTGGATTGATTGGAAACATCTAAAAGGTTGTAAGATTAGTTGTTGACAATCAATTGTAACCTTTTGTCTATAATCGGTTACCTTTTGTATTGACCATTTCTTAAGCAAATTTGATAAAGCAAATGGATGTTTTTGTGTTTAAGTTTGTGAAAGTAAACTTATGAAAACTTGAATTGATCTTGAATTGATTGGTTAAACTTAATTCTTGTTTTTATAAACTAAAATCTTGATGAAGGTTTAACTTGTAAGAACAATAGATTAGTACACCAGCTAATTATCATAACCAACATGTTAAGAGGTTAACACAATCATACTAATCAAGGATAAGAAACTAGTTTAAGCAAGTGTAGTTTTTAATCATCTGAATTTCATTATATCTATTTGTAAGATATTGGATTTCACAAAACACTCTAAACCATGATCAAAGTAGGCGTATAAGTATGTTAGAGAGAGAAAGTTCTAGAGAGAGAAAGGAAGAGAGTTGGGAACTATAGTGAGAGAAATAAAATATATTATGAGCTCCAACCCTCTACCTTGGGTGGTAGAGGGTATTTATAGTTTTACAATAAAAGCGCCACACAACGGGCGTGGATCGGGCATACGATGGGTAAAGACCGTCAGTCCTCCACGGTGTTACTTAACTAAATACTACTAAGCTTAAGATAACTACGACTACGAGCTTTCTAACGATTACATATGCTTGAGGTGACCGACTCTTTAATACCTGGAATTTCTAATTCCTAACAATCTCCCCCTAAAGGAGGTCACCTCAAACATATACTAAAATTACATTGAATTCAAACATATATTACATTAACAATTGTTCTTGCATTCTTGATGTAGTACTTTGCTCAAGCTCGTAGTCATTGATTCTACTCATTGCATGTTTGGTTAATCCAAGTGGAGGTCTTTCTTGATCCACGTGATAATAATTTTAAGCCGACTTTTGAGATCATCGACTAACAAAAATCTCGAGACATCCATTGTGGTGTTGGTATTATGTGATGTTGTGACTTTCGGACCGACATGCTCACATTATGGATCATGATATCTTCTCATCGAGTAACTGGAAGCTTTCGTTGATTCATGATATTGGCGCACGTAGCGAAGCATGGTGAAAATATCGAGTCATTGATGCACTTATCATGATTTCTTTTGAGATGAATGTGTAGTGCGAGCATGCGGCTATGGATTGACCGCTTCATTCGGCGACTACAAGCGTGGGATGTACACGCATAAAGCGATTAGCAATAAAGCACGAAAGTGTCTTTGATCACTTTCGTTGAATTGAGGTACACGCCCACGGTTCCCGTTGATCGATAAAATCTTTTGTGATCGGTATAATTCTAAGAATTTCCTTGACGGGGTTTCGCAATGCTCTAGCTATTCTCAAACCGGAACATCTCAAAGAAGACAACACGGTGTGAGTGAACCAGCGAATAGAGATCCACTGATTGATGAAAAGAGATTTGAAAGACAATCGTGTATTGCTCTAGAAGTTATTTTTGCAATACAATGAAGGTTTTAATGAAAATCAATTATCAATCATAAAACACCTTTTGATTTGAACTATTCGAACATGGTCAATGAGCTAAAGAAAAGAGTTTTTAAGCACAATGACCGGTTTTTCAAAGGTATCCGTCAATCCATAACTGAACGAGATTGATTCAAAAGATTGAATCGCCCCATTGTTTTTGTTCGGTTGTCACATGGTTGATTTATTGAATAGATCTCACATGCCACCCACCGGGAGCTTGTTTGATGTTGGCTCGAGGGCTTTCCATCTTCATTGTGAATATGTAAACACATCACTCGGATGTTCGGCATTACCACAAGGATAATCGTGGGACTCAAGATATAATCTCTCTTTCCACATTGTGTGAAACAGAGAGTCTTCATTGAAAGTGTCCTAATGAGATTTATTGATGATCTCGTGGCTCTAGACTCAATATGTGCATATTTGGATCCTGTCTTGGGAGACTGGGAGAGGTCTCCTTCTTCAATATCAACAATCTCTAAGAGAAAGTCGATAGATAATGTAGGTTCCCGTGAGAATGAAACAAGCCCTTTTAAGAGGAACTTGAGTGGTTTGGGAAGAATGAAGTGCGATGCGCCACCGGGTCCATGACGTCTTGTCTTCATTACGGTGTTACCTTGGTAATCGCCAAGAATAAATGAATTGAACCGGTTTACGCCCTAAGGTTGAATCAATGGAGGGCTATTTGTTTTAACCCTTTCTCATTCAATTCTTTTAATTCTTCAACCCCTGGTGCTTACCGATACTTCATAGCTAGAACCTTGTTGGGTTTATTTCGTACTAGCTCGGTCTCGACCGCACTCTTCCCATATCTCATTTTCTCCTTTTATCATCATACCTAAGAACTCTACACTAGCAAGTGGATAGTCCACAGGTAGATCCCTCGAGTTACGGCGGATCATGGAACAAATACCTAACCTTATCATCCTTATATCACCGTACATAAAGTAAAGTTGGTCGGTCTATTTGGTATTGTTCATACGCCATTTGGAACCAATTGAAAACCATTTGAAAATCAATCCGGATACTTGTGATATATTATCAAGACATTTTGTACCGAATTGTTTTGATATTTTTTAGAACAAGTGCTCCCCTCAACATGTGCATCAAATGTTTGAAATCGTTTTGCACACGGAGGCGGAGGAAGAATTAACTTCTTTGATTACCATTTTCTAAAGATATCAACCTCACTTCCCCGATCAAATCAAGTAGATAAAGCATTTTGGGAAGGATGAGATTTTCATAATTTTGCTCCCCTCAATATGTGCCTCGAGATTTGAAAAGAGTTTTGCACATACTAGAGGAACCCGCACATTGAGATAAGTGATCACGTTTCAAATCATAGGTTTAAGATAGATGCTCCCCCTCAACATGTGCATGGAAAATTTGAAATCGTTTGTCACATGTGGGAATGAGAGCTTGTACATCCTTATAAAACCATTTACCAATTATCGGTTTAAATCCAATTTAAATCACACATTCTCCCCGATCACAATTATCAAATCATTTGAGATTTGTGATCTCTTATAGATTAAATTGATTTTGAAAGCTTTTGAGGAGAATTGTGACTTGATTATGAAAGCGTTTTAAGCGATAAGAATCGGATTTTAAAACTTTAAACTCTATTGATAAAACATGCATGTATATCTTTTGAAAACAATTGAATGCCAAATAACTTTTTAATTTAATTGAAATCATTCTTCCCTCAATCAATGACATAGGTTGTTGATTGAGAGATTGATATTTTGACAAATAAGTCCGGATGATTATCAAAAATAGAGGCGGGTTATTTTTCAAAGCGATTAGTTTTCAACGAGATAAATGTTTATAGAATCGAGCATGGAATTTTGAAAAACATGATAAGGTATGGCTCTGTTCTTTCTTTAAAAAGCGGGTTACTGCCTGAAATGACAATAAACCATTATTTCCTCTTTCTCTCAATTTTTATTTTTATTTTTTTTATTTTTATTTTCTTTTAAGAATTCGAACAACATCTAAAGTCCCGTGTCATTCTTTGAATGACAGCACAAAGACCGTAGATATAGATGGACCGGAAAAGAAAAAAAAACATAACAAGATGACAATATATATTTTTTTTGAAGATTTTTCGAATTTTTTAGATTTTTATGGATTTTGAAGGTTTTATAATTTTGTATTTTGTTTTTCGAATAGATATATACAAGAGATAGATGAGCATAGACCTTTACTCCTCGTCTTCCTCTTGAAGACGTTTGAGTGTTTCTGGTTGAAGGCTTTTCAAGCCTAGTCGTGGAAGTATGAACTCAAAACGTTCTCTTGGAAGAGCTTTGGTGAAGATGTCTCGCTAAGCGATATTCGGACCTAACAAAATAGAGTTCCACCATACCTTTTTCCACTTGTTCCCGATGAAATGATGTCGAATGTCGATATGCTTAGCTCTTGAGTGTTGAGCGTTATTGCATGAAAGAGCAATAACACTTTTATTATCACAAGATCTGAGAGGATTTTGTTAAATACAAAGCCATAGTCGGTTAATTGAGATCTCATCCAAAGGATTTGAGCACAACAAGATGACATGGCTATGTATTCTGCCTCTGTAGAGGAAATAGAAGTACTCATTTGCTTCTTTGAAGACCAAAGCACACAAGCTTATCACCCAAAACCGAGCGCCTCAGACGTGCTTGACGAGTATCTTGACATCCCGCATGATCGAGATCTGCATAGTCGTTAGTGACATACCGGTGTCCTTGGTGCAAAGTCCCATATTGATGGTTCCTTGGAGATACCGAAGACCCATTTAACCGCTTCAAGGTGCTTTTTAGTAGGCTTAGCACGGTATCTACACACATGCAAGCAATGAACAAGATGTCCGGTCTACTAGCGTTGAGGTACATCGAGGATCCAATCATACTACGATATTTCGTTTGGTCAATCATGATCCACGAGTGGTCTTCATCTAGTTTGGTTCGATCAATCATGGGAGTGTCAGCAGGTCACTTGAATCAAATTCAAATTTCTTTAAGATCTCGGTTGCATATTTAGATTGATTTATGAAAATGCCTCCGGGACTTTGTGAAATTTGTAATCCCAAGAAAAATGACATTTGTCCCATCATTGACATTTGAAATTTTGAACTCATTTCATTTGAAAAATGGTCACACTCATTGGGGTCGATCGAGGCAAAGATGATATCGTCAACATAAATTTGAACATGAATTAAATGTTTGCACGACTTTACGGTGAACAAAGTAGGATCAATCGCTCCTTTTTGAATCCGGTAGATAGAAGAAACTTTGACACGTATCATACCATGCCCTGGAGCTTGCTTTAAACCGTAAAGAGCCTTCTTCAAACGATAAACTTGAGTAGGATGCTCTTGATTCACAAATCCTTCCGGTTGGTCGGCGTGAGCGACTTCTTTAAGATCTCCGTTCGAAATACCGTCTTTACATCCATCGATAGACTACCATGTTCTTACTAGCAAGATTAGCCAAAAAGATTACGATTGCCTCGATTCGAGCAACTAGAGCAAAAGATTCTTCAAAGTCTATACCCTCCTCTTGTCGGTATCCTTTAGCAACTAATCGAGCCTTGTTCTTCAACACATCACCATGCTCATCAAGTTTCACTTTGAAGATCCATTTAAGAGCAATAATCATAGCACAGGCTGGAGCAGGTACTAACTCCCAAACATCAAGTCGATCAAACTCATGAATTTCATCTTGCATGGCATTGAACCAACTATCTTCATTCATGGCGGTTTTAACATCTTTTGGTTCTATCTTGGAGAGTACGGAGTTGAAGAAGCACCATAAGGCATCAGTTGCAAGTTGTTTCCATGTGGATACTGGACGAGAAGGATTTCCAATGATGTTATCTAATGGATGATCATGAGTCCATTTTCTGAGGTGTTCATGTGGCAGTGGTTGGGGGACTGAAGTAGCAGTTGATGTCTTCGAAGAAGATGGTTACGATGAAGATTCGGGAGCAAATATGTTCTCAAATGGAGCATCTTCGGAGTAGCAAAGGGATTA
>CM040246.1:101387551-101480272 GCA_022545495.1 Chrysanthemum lavandulifolium
CTATTTGTGACACACATTTCCACAGCGTTTTCTTGATGTCGGAATATTTCCAACCTTCCTCTCGCAAAAATTCCTGAATGACAACGCGTCTTTCAGGCGAAATGTCAGTGCAATTCGCATATTGTTTCCCCATATCAGCTTTCAAGCTACTTGCATCGCTAAACATCTCGGATACCTCGTAAACTTTTTCCCTTCAAAAGTTATCGCCGCCAATCAGTTTTTGAACGCCATCCTTACTTCTTCGACAACGTTACAAGCCATGGTTTTAAAAGAAAAAGTATATTGAAATTGTGAATTGGGTTAAATGTATAGAAAGTGTGTAAAAGTAATATGTGAAAGTGGGTATTTATAGGGTAGTTTGAAAACTAGCCGCTTTGGGGAAAAAATTATCGTTAACCTCAAGGGGATGTTTTGATTTTTTTAATTTGAAAAACTAGTCTGCTTAGGGTCGCTTTTGTAGTCACCACTAGTTAGTTATTGGTGGGGTGGAGTTGTGGAGAGAAAGGCGATGCGACGAATTGACGGGTTGCTTGGATGAAAAAATGGTCACCACTAGCATTAGTCTTAATTAAAACTATGGCTTCGCCACTATTTATGTGGACTCATTTTAGTTATATAAGCTAATAACTTTATTAGCCTCTTATAAAAGCGTAAACAAATACCCACATAATATTTTATCATCATGAACCTCTGATTATTAATTGTACGGGGGTGGTGTTAGGGTACATCCTCAGTAGGTTAGTGGCAATCCCTTAGAGCACTTGCAATCATAACATAAGTTAAGGTTTACCCTCCCGCCACGCCGCCACATCGCCTTTAACATTTAACCTTAACTCACCAAAAAAACACCCGCAATCATAACATCCCAAGTTAAGGTTTAACATTTGATATTTTCAAATTCAACCCTAAACTAAAACAAACACTTCATTTATTAAAAAACATATCACATTAAACATTAAAACACAAAGTACATTAAACGTTAAACACGAATTACATTAAACATTAAAACTACAACGAGATTGAGTAAACATAAAACTACTAAAACTTAAGAATATGAATCATCGAGTTCCAACCCTCGTCACTTGAAGAGGAATAAACTCGCCATTAAAGAGCTTTCTCCATGATGTCAAAGTAGTTATCTTGAAGATATTGAGCTTCCTTGCTTCTTGTTCACGACGAGCGCCTTCCTCGCGTGCCGCTTCTTCCATAATCTTTCTATAGTTTTCTTCGTCTGCTCAAGTTGACGAAGGAAGCCTCACTTAACCCAAATGGATTTTTTCAAGATCCACTTGTGGATTGTTAGCGACTTGATTGTTAACAAATTGGAGTATTAACAATTGGATTGTTCACGGTGGAGTGTTAATAATTAGATTGTTAACGGTGGAGAGTTTAAAATACATTTTCCGGTTGGAAACCGGAAAGACATCTTCAGTGGTGTTGAGTAAACTTCAAATTCTTCCGGGTTGGAAAGCTAGTTTCCTAGAATCGAGTTGGAGTTGGAAAGCTAGTTTCCAAGAACTGTGTGGACTTGAGAATTGCTGAGAAAAATCTTTATGAGACATTTTGTGTGTGTGAGTTGTGTGTGTAACTTGTGTGTGTAAGTTGTGTGTTCTAAGCAACTCGGTAGAGTTGTATATATAAGCAGAGTTGATTTTGAATTTGAATAAATCCCGCTCATATTTTATTTTTAAATTTCAAATTTGAATTTGAATTTATCCCGCTCATAATTAACCAGTATAATTTAAATTTGAATAGGTTGAGGGGGTATAAGTGAAAATTTATTTGAAATGGTGTAGGGGGTGAAATGATTTTTTCCCCTACCCTTAACGCCCATTTATTTAAAGTGCAAATAACATGGCATGTGGTGTGGGTAACGAGTTAACGCCTGCTTAACGCGGGGTTAAGGTTGTGAGTGCTCTTAAAGAGAAAACAGTTTTTTACCGTTTCATGTTCCATGTTTTCTTCTTTTAATACTTTTGACTTATTAAACTTTATATTTTATTGTAACATATTGGATTTCATAAACACACTAAACCACAAGATCAAATAGGCGATAATTTAGATGGTTTAGAGAGAGAAAGTGGGATATTCTAGAAAGAGAAACTCATGGAAGGTTAGATTCCAATGAACATCCAACCCTCTACCTTGGGAGGTAGAGGGTATTTATAGGTTACAAACTAAACGACCTCCCCGACGGCCCTGGATCGGGGATACGGTGGTAAAGACCCGTCCTTCCTCCACGGTGTTACACTAAACTATTCTACGCAACAAACAAACTACTATATAACGTAATGCAGACGATATGTCTACGAGCTAACTTATGCTAGATAATATTTTGGGTGACCGACTCTTCACATAATGGGATTTCTGATTCCTAACAATCTCCCCTAAGGGAGGTCACCCCATGATTTACATTTTGCATCCTAGCATTCTATTCTTGACTTTGTTCTTGAGCTCGGAGACATCAAATATTCAAACAATTCAAACATTGTGCTTCCGTGGTGATTTGTTCAACAACAATGTATATTTTGTGGAGGTTATAGAGCTGATCCACATTGATGACCTTTGAGCATTAATCGAGATCATCGACCACGCTTAATCTCGGATCACCCATTGTTTTGTTTCCAAAGATATGATATTGTGACACTTGGACCGACATGCTCACATTCGGATCATGATTTTCCTCATCGAGTAGCGAAGCTTTAGCTAGTTCATGATATTTGCAGCAGTGACGAAGCATGGAGTGAAAATATCGAGACGTTGATGCACTTTACATGATTTCTTTAGAGATGAATGTGTAGTGTAAGCATGCGGCTATGGATTGACCGCATCATTTTGATCACCGCAAGCGTCGGGCGTACTGCATACAACGATTAGCAATAAAGCGCATGAAAGTGTCTTTGATCACTTTCGTTGAATTGAGGTACACGACCTCACGGTTCCCCGTTGATCAAGACAAGTACTTGCACATCGGTATAATTCAAGAATTTCCTTGATGTGGTTTCGCATTTGTTCTAAATTGTTCTCAAACCGAACATCTCAAAGAAGACAACACGGAGTGAGTGAACCAATAATTAAGATTCACCGATTGATAAAAGAGATTTGAAAAACAATCGTGTATCGCTCAATAGAAATTGTTTTTGCAATACAACAAAGGTTTTAAAGAAAATCAATTATCAATCATAAACACCTTTTATTTTGAAATATTATTACACGTCGATGTGCTAAGGAAAAGAATTTTAAGCACAACGACCGGTTTTCAAAGGTATCCGTCAATCCATAACTGAACCGAGATTGATTTAATAGATTGAATCGCCCCATTGTTTCTGCTCGGTTGTCACATGGTTGATCTATTGGATAGATCTCACATGCCACCCACCGTGAGCTTGTTAAATGTTGGCTCCGAAGGCTTTCCATCTTCATTGTGAATATGTTTGGATATCACTCGATGTTCCGCAATACCACAAGGATAATGCGAGGACTCATGAGATATAATCTCTCTTTCCACATTGTATGAAACAGAGAGTCTTCATTGACAAAGGTCCTAATGAGATTTATTTGATGATCTCGTGGCTCTAGACTCAATTGCGCACATTTGGTTCCTATGCGGAGACTAGGGAGGGTCTCCTTCTTCAATATCAACAAACTCTAAGAGAAAGTCGATAGATAATGTCGGTTCCCGTGAGAATGAAACAAGTCCTTTCAAGAGGAACTTGAGTAGCTTCGAAGTTGTAGTGCAAAGTCGTCACTTTGGTCCATGACGTCTTGTCTTCAATACCGATGTTACCTTGGTAACCACCAAGAGCATATGAATTGAACACGGTTTCGCCTAAGGTTGAATTATTAGAGGCTATTTCTTTTCACCTTTTCTCATTCAATTCTTTTTCGTTCTTCAACCCTTCAAAGCTTACCGAGACTTCATAACTAGAACCTTGTTGGGTTATTCCAAGACTAGCTCTGTCTCAGTCCTCACTCTTCCCATTTCTCACTTTTCTCCTTTTTTCATCATACCTGAGGACTTCTACACTATCTAGTGGATTGTCCCTAGGTAGATCCCTCCGGCTCTGGCAGATCATGGGAACAAATACCTAACCTAACCATCCTTATAACACCATGCATAAAGTAAATTGGTCGGTCTTTTGGTATTGTTCATTTCTTCTCGAAACCAATTGAAAAATCATTTGGAAAAACAATCAAGGTACTTGTGATACGAGATCAAAGCATTTTGTACCTTAATAGTTTGGATCATTTAGAAAACCTCCCCCTCAACATGTGCATATGATTTGGAAATTGTTTAGCACATAGAGGCAAGAGGACTTTGAAATATTTTCTTAGATCACAATTTTCATAGAAAAAGCCATTTGATTTTCTTGGTAAATTATCCCCCTCAATATGTGCGTAGAATATTTGAAATCATTTTATCACATAGAGGAAAGAGTTCTTTGAAGTACTACCACGATTACCAAACATTTAGAAACCATTTAACACACAATCAAGGTACCTTATATAAAAACATGGAAATATTTGTACCTTGAAGATTTGAATTTGTTTTGAAATGCTCCCCTTAATATATGCTTGAGATTCGAAAATAGTTTAGCACATATTAGAGAGCAAGATGCACTTTGAGACAAAATGGCCATCTTTTATCATCTTTCATATTAATATCACATTTTCTCCCCGATCAAAATTTCAAATCCTTTGAGATTTTGGATCTCAAGTGATTTAAATATGTATGAAACAAAACATTTGTTGGAGAAAAATGTGTCCAGCTTTATATGATCCGAAGTGGACAATCTTGAAGTTCCCTTTTAGACACAAAGGAAACCACAATACATAACCTAACACTATTACATGCATTATAGTTGTTCATAGTTTGTACACCACATTTTACACATTAAAAAATACAAAACGAAACTACTTCCGGAAGATGTCTTCATTCAGTTCTTTGAAGCAGTTTATAATGACCTTCACGAAGTCTACCACCAAAAAAACTTTCAAGGCTGCGGAAGATCATTCGAGTCTTAAGTCTTCGCCTGATCGCAGCAATGAAATCTTCACACCTCTTCAAATCTTCATCAGACCAGAATTTTGTTTTGTTCCACGGCTTCAGATCAACTTTGATTTCATTTACTCTAGAGTTTAATTCTTCTTCGGCCATCTTGAGAGTGCCATCACTGAATTTGTAGAGCTCGCACAGTCTCATTAGCATGCGTATCCCGTATCTATCGGTGAAGAGGACGGCTCTAGGAGTGTCCAAAACTCTATATTCGTGACGAAATTCATGTCCTGAGGCATCCCATTGCGGCCTTGTAAGGTTGACCCTAGTCTGGTAGCTTTCCATTCCTAGCTGAAAATCCTCAACCCTTTTACGAATGACTAAGCCCCTGATCCAAAGGTTGACAGCAGCCGAGAGAGCCTTCTTCTCACGAACCGGAAGATGGTTAAGGTGTCCTTGTAGGTTCAGAAGGTAGAGATCTTCAAAGTCATTTGGCATCAAGTGTTTGAAGTCGTTCTCTTCAATAACATGCTCTTCAAGTCCGCTCTTCGTAGAACAATCTTCTTCAAGTAATCATAGCCATAGATTGAGAAGATCTCTATCCTGATGACACTCAGAATGCGAAGCTTGGATCTAACAGCTTTGCGTCTTTTATCAGCTCCATGTCTCTCAATGTAGAATTTCTTCTTTTTTTACCACCAATGAGAAATACCATATGAAGCGGCAATGTCATACTTATGTTCTTTGTCAGCCCAGAATTGATCAGGAACCATCTGTTCAAGACCACGATCGTTGTCTGCAGCAGACTTTCATCTTCGAATCGATACAATTGGACTTCTTTCGAGAGCGAGCACATAGATAGTCCAGGTCACGGTTGAAGAAGAATTCAGACTGAATGGTCATTTGTCCAGGTTCACCACCGAGAGGAAGAGGCTTGTTCACATTGAACCGACTAATCTGCTCACTGACTTGATCACTTAGCATCTTGTGGCATTCTTCCATCTGATATTGGAGCTGATTGGCATCTGAGTGAAAAACCTTGACAATTTCAAAAGCTTGTCCTTCAAGATCCTTTGGAGTGATGGACGAGATTCCCTTCTGTTCACAAAACCACTTAATGAAGCTGCCCATATCTCCAGTGACATGAAGGAGAGAGTCTTCATATGGGGTTTCATAGTTAGTGGAAATTGTTGAGGCCCGCTTGTTGTCGGGGATCATCGTGTCGGTCTCGGGATGGACCATGAAGGTTCGGAGTATGAGGTCTCTCTTGGTGAGCCAACTTTGAATTGTGTCTTTTGAAGGTGCAACTCTAGATGGGTTAGGCGTTCACCGACACGATGCATCAAACCAATCATCTTCGATGGCTTGGGGATATGCTTGGTGGATGCATCATCGTCATCTGATTCGAGACTCGCCAAGACATACGATTCTTCATGAAGTACTTGAGTTTCTAGGATAGAAAAGATGTTGATGTGAATCTTGAATCAAAGGTGGTCCAAGCAGCAGATTTCTTACGAGTTCTCGATCTCGGATGGACTAGATTGATTGGAAGGTTTTGGTGGTGATGATGGTGGTAGTGGTGGAGGTGCGAGAGGTTGTATTAGAAGTTCCTCCACCCAAAGTTCCGGCTCCTCCAGGTTGGAGGTGGAGGAGGTGGTGGTGGCTTGGGACCTCCGACTTATCTGTTGATTTCTCCGGAACAGATTTCTTTTCTTCTTATCTTCCCTTTCTCGTATATCCTCCACAAACTGTTGATAATTGTCAAGTCTCATCGATTCCTCGAGTGCTTCAGTATAGTTTCTTATGCGATCGTCCAAATGCTCTCCTGCTTCATACATTCTTTCAGAGAGAGCTGATCTCATATCAGAGATTGGCAAGTCTTTGAATCGCTGAAGTAATGGAGCCTTCATTGCCCATTCAACCGCATCTTTAATATCAGCTTCTATTGCCTTTGTAACAATCTCATTAAGGTTAATATCCTCCAGCTTTTTGACACGACTATCAAGATTATTGACGGCGATGGGAAAATGCTTCTCAATAGTTGCAATACGTGACAAAGCCTCCTCGAGTAATTGTTCAGTAGTTTACACTGGAGGTGGTGAAGCAGGAGGTGGAGAAGCAGGAGGAGTGATGGTTTCACTGATGGTGACAACATTTGATGGATCATTAGCGGGTTTGGGTGGTGGAAATACGGTTGAATGAGGTGTCTTGACATAGGCGGGATGGTTGAAGTGTCTTGTTTGTATGTTGACGGTGTACATGGATTCTACTTCCTCTTTCTCATTTCTTTGCTTCAGAGTCTCGGTGTCTGAGGGTTTGTCATTTAAAAACTGATCACCGAATGAGTAGTCTGTATCTAGATTCTTCAATGAGGATAGAGAATCAATTGACAGATTTGGTTCTTCCAAATGCCTGGTCTCATCAGATCTTGACTCAAGGTTCTCCTGTGAGTCTTTCTGCAACTCTTCATCAACATTTTGATCAGACTGGGTATCACTTGATGCAGGAGTTTCTTCTTGTGCTTCAGATACCTCCTTTTCCAATCCAGATTGTTCTTGAGCTGAAGATGATTCAACACTTCTTTTCTTCAGCTCAAATTGAGTGGTAGTTCTTGATGGTGAAGAGGAGATGGTCAGAAGCATGTGAGCGGCTTGTTCGTCATCTACACCAGCAATCCCTTTCCCTTTGTCTTGTGTGATTGGAGTTGTATGGCGTGGCTCGGTTCGTGTTCTCTTAACACGACACCTCCAACTGGTGCTCACATTCGACTTTCTAGGCTTTGCTTGATACCCAGCTTGCGAGCAACATCATCTTCATCAATCAAACTTGTATTACCCTCGAAACCTCGGTTTCTCAACGTTTCCTTTTCTACTTCCTTCTTCTTTCTTTTACCTACGGGTTGTGGTGTCGGTGGGTTGTGACCTTTCACGTCTCCTTTTGGAAGGGCGACATATGAAGTCTTTGAAGACGTATGCACTTAGCCGTTTTGGGTTGTGGTGGTGTGTGAGAGACATCAACATTAACACTGGATCTGGAAGCCCTTTTCTTGTACAGTTTGAAGTGATCCGTCTTCTTAATATCATCAGTGAGAAGAATATCAGGAAGTGGCAGTCCAAAGATCTCTTTATCAGCACCTCTAGCAATATATTTGAGGTTGCCGAGAACAAATTCATCCTTAGCATTATGTAGGGTAGATTCACTCCTAGGGTTGAAGTTTTGAGTCCATTGCAAGAACCGGATGACAAACTTGAAAACCGACGCTAGGAATCACAAGTTTGTTTACTTTCTTTTGACCACGAGCTTTATTCGAAGTTCGTTCTATCGGAGATAAATGTGTTCATTGACAACGAGAATTCTTCCCGATCGCTCCGAGACATTAACATTCACCCCATTGATGATACCCATAGGATTTTAAAGATGGAATCCTCACTTTATCGAAGCTCGATGTTTTTGGGATAAGCATAAGTTGAGAACTGTTGTCATTGCTCTCCAGGGTTGATACATGTGTCGGTGATGATGTCGAAGCCCTTGATATGCCAACTTGATAGCCCAAACCAATCGGAAAGACTATTAGCTCTTCCGCACTAGGTGGAGGTTCGGATCGTATGGTGGGGTTGCGGTGTGATTCTAAGGCCTTCTTGAGAATGTCGAATTTATCACAAATTCCTTATCATCCACTTGCGGCATATTGAGCCGTGATTCGTCCCATTCAATGGTGTTCCAAAATTGTTGTAGGTAAATGGTGGGAATTGTGCATTGTTTGGTTAGAGCCTTGAAGAAGTTTGTGTTTTTAAGGATATCAATTGATACTCTGAGGATTGGATTTTGTTGCAACTTTTCCATATCAACATAACAGATACTTTTTCCTATCTCAACCCATTTATCTTCAGGAAATATTTCGTTGTCTGAAAGAACTTTGGGTGGAGCAGAAGATGTAAGGTTCTCAGATGAGGTTGTGTTTGCCATCGAAGATCTAACTATACACACATACAACAACAATGATTGATAGCATGTTAGTTTAGATATGGTTAGTTAAGCAACATTGAATGCAACCTTATGACATAGACACATCAAGTAGCAAATTTGACTGAGTTCCCATAAGCAGATTGAAATAGATTGAGAGGCATTAAGAAAGTTTTCAAGGTAAAAGCTCCTTTTGACACAGTTTTCGAGAGACAAGTTGTTTTTGAATCAAATTATTTAAAAACACAGTTGCTATGAGATAATTTCATGAGACAATATACTATTATGTAAATGTTATAACAGGTTGTTTAAAACAAGTTGTCATACTAAGTTGCTACAAGAGAAACCAAATACAAATTGCTCAAACAAAAATGTTATAGCAAGTCGCTAAGAGTATATTGTCAATACAAGTCGCTACAGGAAATCCTGAATCAAGTCGCTAACATGAAATTATAATAGCAAGTCGCCTTGAAATAATTTAATAAACTAAGTCACCACTTGAAAATTGAACCAGCAAGTCGCTAACTTGTAAAGACAAGTCGCTATCAAAAATGACAGGGCCAAGTCGCTATGTGATTGACTAAGTTGCAAACTTGTAAATACAAGTCACTACCAACAGTGATAATGATAAGTCGCTACGAATTAATGAGGTAAGTCGCTACCAAGAACACACATACCAACTCGCTATGAAGAACACATGTAAGTCGCTATCAAGAACAAGTTATAAAAGCCAAACCAACTCGCTATGAGGAACACTGTAAGTCGCTACCAAGAACATTTCAAATTAATCATTCTAACTCGCTACGAAGAACATAATTAAATCGCTACCAAGAATGTTTCAAAACTAACAACTAACACCACACACAATTTATCAAATGCAACCATTTAAATCCGCAATCTCACTAAGTGTTAATACAAATATCGTCATTAAACGTTATTTATATTTTTGATCTTTACCTAAGTTTTGTTAACGACAAAAGTAAATTTAATTTGTATAAAAGCTTAAAGCTTGTCAAGTTTAATAGATATTAAAACAAGCTTTTTCAAACAATATATTCATCATTCAAGCATTTACATTTATGATTAGTGACATCTTGATATGACTCTAATCATTATGTATGATAGTAGTTTTAGAATGTGTTAGGTTCTTAAAACCAAACACTACTTAAGTACTTGCATATTTCTAAAAATAGAAATACAACATATGACATCATGTGATGCATCATGGAAATCATTGGAAGATTTCATTAGATATTTTGTGTGGATTTGTACTCTTCATATCTTGCACAATCTCACTTAGATATAGTTGACTTTAGCAAAGATTTTGATATCTTGGTCGTCGACCCGGCGGTACCAAAATGGTACACGGCGGAACCCTTTTAAGGGTTCCGTGGTCCGTGGATCCCTCGTCCATTTTGGCTATAAATAGCAATGCCAAACCAAGTAGTTTTTCATCCCTTTCTAATATACTCTCATACATATCTTCTCTCTAACCTTTCTAACTCGGTTTCATATCATATTAGTGATCTCTTTGTAGCAAAGAAGATCAAGTCACATTCAAGCTTCAAACGAGAAGTTGGAAGTCTTGTTTGTTTAGTGTTGTATGATCTTGTGTTGATCCATACTTCATTGTTGTATTAAACCATCATAATCTTGTGAGTGTGAGTGGTTAGTATTTTAGTCCTCAAAATACATTGTGTGTGGGAGTGGTTGTACCCTTGGAAAGAACTCGACATCTAGCTTAGTGTCGGAAATAGTGTAAGCGAAGTGTAAAGGTTTTCTCCGCCGGTGAAAGGAGCTTGTTGACTAGTGAAGTTAAACTCTCGAGTGTGAGACTCGGGAGTGGAGTAGGCAAGGAAAAAGAGTCCTTGTAGACCGAACCACTATAAACAACTTGTTGTGGTTTGATCATTTCTTTCCTTATTTACTCTTTACATATTGCTTGCATATTTCATTAACATATCTAAGATCAATATCAATTGATCTTTTAATAAGTTTCAAAACAAAGTTTTTAATTGGTAAACTATTCAACCCCCCTTCTAGTTTTCTACAATTGGTACCAGAGCCTCGTTGCTCAAGAATTTCTAAAATAATTTGTATTTTATAAACTTGAAACGATCCATGGATTCTGAAAACTTTAAAGAAGGGCAATCTATGCAAAGACCACCACTCTTTGAAACCAATGGATTTATCTATTGGAAAACCGTTTGAAACATATGTAAAATCAAAAGATATAGATCTTTGGTTTGTTATTGTTAAAGGGGATTTTAGCTCTACAACAAAGGATATTTCTATTGATGAACAAAAGAAATTAGTTGCTAAAAATAATGAAGCTAAAATGATGCTTTATAATGCTTTACCTAGAAAAGAATATGAAAGAATTTTTATGTGTGAAACCGCCAAAGATATTTGGGAATCTTTGATTGTTACACATCAAGGTAATTCACAAGTCAAGGATAACAAAATTGATCTTCTTGTTCAACAATATGAACAATTTGTTATCCCTAAAGATGAAACCATTGATTGTGGCTTTTCTCGTTTTAATACTATTATTACATCACTTAAAGCACTTGATGAATCTTTTCGTAGTAAGAACTTTGTCAGGAAATTTCTTAGAGCACTCCATCCCAAATGGAGAGCTAAAGTGACCGCTATTGAAGAATCAAAGGATCTCTCAAAAATGTCACTAGACGAGCTAATCGGCAACCTCAAAGTACACGAAATGGTGATGGAGAAAGATTCGGAGATCATCAAAGGAAGAAGGGAGAAGATCAAATCCGTTGCTCTAAAAGCAAAGGCGGAATCAAGTGATGATGACGAATCTTGCTCCGGTAGTGAAGATGAGGAGTATGCCATGGCCGTTAGAGATTTTAAGAAGTTCTTTAGAAGAAGAGGAAAGTTCGTAAGACAACCTCGAGAAGAAAAGAAGCCATTCCGAAAAGATCGGGATGACAAAAAGGGTAAAGGTGAAAGAAAGTGTTTTAGATGTGGTGATGCAAGTCATCTCATAGGAGAATGTCCCAAGCCACCTAAAAGCAAAACTCAACGAGCTTTTGTAAGTGGTGCTTGGAGTGATAGTGAAGACGATGAAGAATCAAGCAAGGAAGAGATCGCTCTAATGGCACATGAGTCAAACGAGGTACTTTCCGACTCTTCCTATTCTTCTATTGATGATGACACTTTGCAAAAACAATATAATCAATTGTGTGAGCTAAGTCTAAAAATCATAACTAAAAATAAATTTTTAAAAACCAAAAAGGAATTTTGGAAAATGAAGTTTATGAGTTAAAAGAAAAGCAAAACGACTTGAAAAGGAAAAGCAAATGACGATGATTGTAAATCATGTCAAGAGCTTAAACTTGAAATAGAAAACTAAAGCTCACACAAGATGTTTTAATCGAAAACAATTCTAAATTTAAAAGGTTTAACAAGAACATCGCTCTTGCCGATGAAATAGTTAAAATTCATAAAACACCGGAGACATGAATGGGTTAGGATTTAATGAAGTATTAATTCCAAAGAGTCAAAACAAAACGGCCGAAAAGGACGAACAATCATCAAAACCGCTGCGATAAGACGGACGAGACGGAACCAAAATAAGGGTTCCGTCCGTTGAACAAAATGGTGCCGTGGGTACTTCAACAGACGTAATGTTCGTAATACGGACCGCATGAATTTGTCAAAGTAACAAAGAAAACCAAGGATAGTGTTAAACTAAAACCACCGTTACATCGTGAGTAGGACTTGCTAAAATGAATTTAGATCAAAACTACTCAACAACGATATAAAACACCTTTGCCAAACGCCTTTCCTAAGAGCAACCACAACGTTCAACCCAACTACCAACACAATGGTTGGAATCAAAACTTCCCTAGACCATATCAAACTCCAGATTACATGTCATGGAACTCATTCCCATCATTTCCATACATGAATCAAATAAATGGTATGTTTAACCCAAACGGACCCATGAGATATTGGGGACCAAATGCTTGAGTTATTTACTTCTTAGGTATGCTTGAAAGTTGGATTGGAACCTGATGAATGGATAAAAGATAGTGGATGCTCACGGCATATGACGGGCAACAAAAGTCTCTTCTCATCATACCAAGAGTATGACGGAGGTAATGTCACTTTTGGTAGTAATCTCAAAAGCAAAATCATTGGCAAAGGTACGATCGCTCATAACTCCCTAACTATTGAAAATGTTGCTCATGTGGATAGGTTAGGATTCAATCTACTTAGTATTAGCCAATTATGTGATAAAAAGTATAAAGTACTATTTGATGAAAATGGTAGTAAAATACTAAAAGATGGTATCACCATAGCTAAAGGAGTTAGGAAAAATAACATATACGTCATGAAAATAGATAAAACATCTAATGACAAACTTTGCCTAACAACGTTAGACGATAGCTCATCTCTTTGGCATAGACGCTTAGGTCACGCTAATATGAGACTTATACAAAACCTATCTTCAAAGGAGCTAGTTAGGAATTTACCAAAACTAAAATATGACCAACACTTTTGCGACGCTTGCAAAATTGGTAAACAAACCCATAGTAGTCACAAATCTAAAAATATGGTGTCCACATCTAAGTGTCTAGAATTATTACATATGGACTTGTTTGGACCATCCGCTATAAGAAGCTACGGAGGCAACTTATACACTTTGGTCATAGTAGATGATTACTCAAGGTTTACTTGGACGTTGTTTTGAAAACTAAAATGAAGCTTTTGATAAATTTGAAATTCTTAGCAAGAAAATTCAAAATCTACTAGGTGTTAAAATTGTGTCGATCCGAACGGATCATGGTCGTGAATTTCACAACGAAACTCAATTTGGAAACTTTTGTAATACAAATGGTATAACACATAACTTTTCCGCTCCACGAACACCTCAATCAAATGGAGTAGTAGAACGTAAAAATAGAACAATTCAAGAAATGAGTAGAACAATGCTTAATGAACAAAACATTCCTCAAAAGTTTTGGTGTAACGCCGTTGATACTTCTACATATATTTTGAATAGAGTCTTAATACGTCCTTTCTTAAACAAAACACCATATGAACTTTATAAAGGTAAAAAGCCAACGTTAGGATATTTTAGAGTCTTTGGTTGTAAATGCTTTATTCTTAATACTAAGGATTATCTCACCAAGTTTGACCCAAAGTCTTATGAAGGTGTATTTCTTGGTTATTCTCAAACTAGTAAAGCTTATATTGTCCTAAACAAAGAAACAATGATAGTCGAGGAATCGTTGAACATAACATTCGACGAAAGTCCACCTCCCTCTAAGACATCACCTTTGGTAGATGATGACTTAGTTGAAAGTCAAATGATAGAAAGTCAAGAAATAATTAATAATAACAAGGAAGATGAACCATTAAATAAGGAGATTGTCAACATCAAAGAATCTAAAAGTCATCCTCTAGAAAAAGTCATAGGACAACTTAATCAAAGAACCTTAAGGTCACAAGCCCAAAATCAAAGTAATTATTTTTGTTTTGTATCCACCATAGAACCGAAAAACATAAATGAAGCAATAAAAGATGAATCATGGGTAATTGCCATGCAAGAAGAATTAAACCAATTCGTTAGAAATGATGTTTGGAAATTAGTTCCAAAACCTAAAGATCAAACCATAATTGGAACAAAATGGGTTTTTCGAAATAAAATGGATGAAAATGGTATAGTATCTAGAAACAAAGCTAGGCTTGTTGCACAAGGCTATAATCAACAAGAAGGTATTGATTATGATGAAACTTATGCTCCGGTAGCTAGACTCGAATCTATTAGAATATTACTTGCCTATGCATGTGCTTATGACTTTAAATTATTTCAAATGGATGTTAAAAGTGCTTTTCTTAATGGGTTTATTAACGAAGAAGTGTATGTTGCTCAACCTCCCGGTTTCACCGACTTTGAGAAACCACATCATGTCTTCAAACTCAAGAAAGCATTGTATGGTCTTAAGCAAGCACCAAAAGCTTGGTACGACCGACTTAAGACTTTTCTTATTGATAACAAATACTCTATGGGATTAGTAGATAATACTCTTTTACCAAGAAAAGGAATCACATATTATCATTGTTCAAATATACGTTGATGACATTATATTCGGATCAACTTGTCAAGAGCTATGTGATGATTTCTCTAAAATCATGCACGACGAGTTTGAAATGAGTATGATGGGTGAGTTAAATTTCTTTCTAGGACTTCAAATTAAACAACTAGAAGATGGCATATTTTTTAACCAATCTAAATATATAAAAGACATGCTCAAGAAATTTGGTCTTGAAGATTCCAAACCAACTAAAACACCCATGTCCTCGGACACCAAACTCACCAAGGACGAAGAAGGTGAATCCGTAGATAACACTAAATATAGAGGAATGATTGGTAGCCTACTCTATCTTACGGCTAGTAGACCCGACATTATGTTTAGTGTTTGTCTATGTGCTCGCTTTCAAGAAAACCCAAAGGCATCACACTTAGAAGCCTTAAAAGGATTTTAGATACATTAAGGGAACAACGTGTTTAGGATTATGGTATCCCAAAGGAACGGGTGTAGAAACCATAGTGTATGCCGACTCGGATCATGCCGGTGATTATGTCGATAGAAAAGTACAAGTGGTATTTGCACTTTTGTTGGACATTGTCTCACCTCATGGTTTGCAAAGAAGCAAACGGCCTTAGCCATCTCAACCATCAAGCCGAGTACGTCTCACCGGAAAAGCATGTCAACAAGCTCTTTGGATGAAGCAAGCTCTCGAGATTACGAATTCATCTCAACGATATTGTGATACTTTATGACAACAAAGGAGCCATCGATCTCAAGAAGAATCCTGCTCAACATGCTCGTACAAAGCATATTGAAATCCGTCATCACTTTCTTCGCGACAATGTTCAAAAGGAAACATCTCAATCGAGAAAGTATCCTCCAAGACAACATTGCCGACATCTTAACTAAGCCTCTTAAACGAGAACCTTTTAATCTTCTTAGACTTGGTTTAGGGTTAATGGAACCAAACATGTAGGATAAACATAGCCCAAAACATTAGAATAGTCAAAACAAAACAATTTTGTCTTGTATCTCGCATCGTAGCCACGGCACCAACGATAACAAGGACGGAACCAAAATTTGGTACCGTCTCGTCCGTGGTGTCTCTGTACAAAACTGCTACCTACAAAACATCTTCTTCCTCAAAACCCACTTTACCAAAACGTAAACATTAAACCAAGCTCATTATTGACACCTTCCCACTCACTAATCATCAAGATAACATCATTGTAAGTATCCTAACTACATTTTATCTCTTAATTCTGAGTCTAGGATTCTTATTTATGCACAAAACTATCACAAATCATTACATGGGGTTTTATGTATGCTTTTATACTAAATATGAATTCAATTGGCAAATTGCATAACTAGTCATTGAAATTAGGTACTACATTATCATATTGCATAAACAAATCATGCTTCCCACTAATCAATAGATAATAACTATAAGGCCTTATTCAAATAACCAAACACCCCATGTCAAAATTTTTGAAAAGCTTCTCACTTGTAGGAAAACAATTTTTCATTGTTAAATACAAATAGAAACGTCAAACTTTCATCACTTGCATGCTCTTGAATACTAAAGGTATTGCGTAACTAATATGCATTCCCGGGTATATTCAAATGAAGCCACATTGAATTAGGAGCATTTGGGTTATCTCATAGTATTTGCCAAACACCCCACTAAAACCATTTTTGTGCATAAAATGAGTCGAGATAACCGCAACTCCAAATTGTTTTCATATAGGCACACACTAGAACCAAAACGTTAAAGTTTATTCTCATTTTAACATATCAATTCTTGTCCTTAGGAATAACCATGGTAGCCGCAAGATTCTATGATCACAAAGACACCCTTAACTACATTCCCAAACACCACAAAACCAAAGGACTTACCAAGGAACAAGTAGAAATATTTAAGGGTCTAGAATCAAGGTATTTCCATGAGGTAGAACCATTCACTCATCCTTCCTTGAAAATACCAATCTCCGTGAAGAACTAGCCGCCATTCAATTCGATTGTCTCCTTGACATCGATGAACCAATTTGTCCTAGGTTTGTGTTAGAATTCTATGCTAGTGTGACCGGCTTTAGTGATGAAGACGATGATGAATTTTGTCTTAGGTTTAGAATCAATCAAAACGACTACACCATCACATTAGCCAACTTTGCTCGAGTGCTAGGAATTCCCAACCGAGGGACTTGTGTCTACTCGGATAAATGGTCACTCACCGTTCTTGATGCAATCAATGACCGCACTCTTCCCTACCAAACCCGTTTGGCCGATAAGGATGTTATCCGTGAACACCTATTTAACCCAAAGGGTGATACAACCCGTGTTACCCGAAAGGGAAAAGAGGTAAACCGAGATCCATATGGAATGGAGCTAAATGAACTTAAGCCCGAATTTAAGAAATGGGAGGAGCTACTTAGAGCCAATGTCATTAGCACCATAGGAAATAGGGATCACATAAACGCTTGCCTTTGTCACATGCTCTACAACTTGTCCACCCGACAACCATTCAATTTAGCCTATTACATCGCTAGGAGAATGATTGATATTCCAACTCAAGGATCGGTTGCTCTTCCATACGGGATGCTCCTCACCCGTCTCTATAGAAACTTCGCACCAATTCCACCAACCCCAAAAGGGATGCACCTTCACTATGAACTCATCCCTCACATCTTTGTACCTTTGAGTGATGAACGAGTTGCTAAGACAAAAGGCAAGAGAGCAAAACCTCCAACTCCATCATCATCATCATCAAATAGCTCCGAGGATGGTCTTCCAAGCTCTCATCTTCCACCTCATGAGTATTATGCATCTCTTCCCGAGATCGAGAATGAATCAGTGAAATTCAAGCAAACTAAGGGAATGTTCAAGTGCCTTGGTAGGATGATGAACAAAATTTACAAGAAGTTGGACAAATGAGGGTACTTTAAGGAGTGTTTGGAACAATACATTATCGTTAATGTTTGATACTATTTAGTTGTTTTTATTATGTAGGATGATAATATAACTTGAAACAATGTTGTATGCTAACAATCTCATGCAGGGGGATAGCACAAGTATGCTATCAAATTTTACCCATTTTCACTATAATGTGAGAATCAAAAAGCCTTGCTCAAAATACATGCTCCACTATGTTTATATATGTGTTATTTGCTTTTCCTAACTAGAAATGTTTAGTGTCACATGTTTTGAGAAAAATTTCAGGTTTCGGAAAAGTCCCCGACACCTAAAAACTCACTCTGTCTACTTTTCTCAGACTACACGGATCGACGGCACCAACGATTTGGTACCGTCTGTTATGTAAATTGGTACCGCCGTGCACAGACAGCGGACCGACGACACCCTTTTAGGGTTCCGTCCGTGTAAATTTTTGGTGCCGTGGATCCTCCAGGTAATTTTATGAATTTCGACTATTTCGTGATTCCAAATTACCATCCATTACTTAGAAATCAATCTTAACTACTTTATACTCTTACTAGAACTAGTATAATTCACTTAGGTATATAAGAAATCCATTTCCACCAAAATTCAAAATTTGAAAAATCCACCCAAGGAGCCCTTTGGCATAAAGGAAGGAACCAAATTTTGGTACCTTCAAACCGGGTAATCGATTGTTAGGAAATTCCACTCATTAGAACACATTTATTGCAAATCTTTTCTTCTTCACTCCATCTCTCTTGTATGGATTGACTTGGGTGATATGACTAGCATTCAACCCACTTCCAAATCATTAGGAACCTCATCTCTTCAATGGTTTAACATCAAATCAAACACATTTCTCCATAATTTTTCACTTCTATAAATTGAGAGGTTTTACCATGATCATCCTCACACCTTCTTCATTCTTACTATTATCTAGCAAAGAAAACCCAAGTCAAAATGACAAAATCCTCTCCAAAACCTTGCAAGAAAACCGCTAGAATTAGTGTGAGGCCTTGTTGCTTTGTTAACCTTAGCTCCTCATCCGAGTCTTCTCCACTCACAATCTCATCTCCCATCCGAGATGATACAAGCCTTACCTTGGCTACACCTACTCAATCACACATTGTGATCACCACTCCACCACCTACAAAACACCAACTTCACCTCCACCGCACCCATCCAAACATCCAAAACACCTCACCACCTTCACCACCAAGGTCTCCAACTCTCATTCCTATGGAGTTATTTTCCACTCCACCAACTTCACCAAATCCTTTCTTGAGGACTTGGATGACTTGCCTCCTAGGCCAAATCATCCACCACCATTGCCATCCTTTGGCACAATTGAGCGGATAGCTCATGAATCACCAAGGTCATCTTTTGACCCAAACGCCCATTAGGGCCAAAACCTCTTCTCTTCCACCCCATTCACAAAGACATTCATGGTCCTTTGTATGGGGACCATCCACTCCCACATCAATGTCCCTCATCTTGAGGACATTGAGGAGTGCATGGGATGCCAATCCCACTAGAGAGAGATTCAAGCGAACTCCACAACCTCCACCAATTCAAAGGCATGGTGGATTCTCACTTAAGTGAGACTATGCAAATGCAAAATGCTTTGCTTGCCTCCATCATGACCACCCCAAACATCCCCAACAACACCAACACATCTACCATTCCACCACCACAACCTTCCCAAACATACTACCCCCTAGGCATGGTTGCTCAACTTGTGAGCAAACGGCCCAAACCGTTGAAAGGACCCGGATTATGGTCCATGACTTTCAAGAGGAAATGAGGTTCATCCTCAATCACATCCTTGAGCGCCTCAACGCTCTTTCTCATCCACCATCTAATTAGGATGGTCATAGTTTAGCATTTCTAGTTCTTCTTTTCTTAGGATTATTTTCTTTTTCTTGTACTAAAACACATCATTGTGTTCTCCTTTCATGATCTTTATTCATGAAAATTTTAACTAATGAATGGTGTTTTTATTATAGTGTTGGTGCTTTTACATAGTGTTTGGAAATGCTTGTGAATGATCATTATTACTAACATTTTTTGTAGCTTTATTTTCACAATCCATGTATCTTCCCATTAAGCACCCAATTTAGGGGAGCTTTGATCAAGGGGAGATAATGGCTCGGCTCATTACATTCCGCATCGCCTCTTCTTTTGTTGAGACAAAAGGGGAGAAAATATAGAACTTGGTTATATTTTGACTTTTCCGAAAAGTCAACTGCATACATTGACTTTCGAAAAAGTCAAACATGATACTTCATTGATAATACTTGACTTTTCTTAAAAGTCAATCGCATACTTTGACTTTCTCGAAAAGTCAACATCATGCATCAACTAGTGAATACTTTGACTTTCGAAAAAGTCAAACATCATACACTTGCATTATCATTTCTTTTCAAGTTCTAAAACTAATATTTTTATAACTCTTGCACAAACTTTGTATCTTTTATAAAATAAAATTTATATTTTGTCCTCAACAAAAGGGAGATTGTTAATACAAATATCGTCATTAAACGTTATTTATATTTTTGATCTTTACCTAAGTTTTGTTAACGACAAAAGTAAATTTAATTTGTATAAAAGCTTAAAGCTTGTCAAGTTTAATAGATATTAAAACAAGCTTTTTCAAACAATATATTCATCATTCAAGCATTTACATTTATGATTAGTGACATCTTGATATGACTCTAATCATTATGTATGATAGTAGTTTTTAGAATGTGTTAGGTTCTTAAAACCAAACACTACTTAAGTACTTGCATATTTCTAAAAATAGAAATACAACATATGACATCATGTGATGCATCATGGAAATCATTGGAAGATTTCATTAGATATTTTGTGTGGATTTGTACTCTTCATATCTTGCACAATCTCACTTAGATATAGTTGACTTTAGCAAAGATTTTGATATCTTGGTCGTCGAGACCGGCGGTACCAAAATGGTACAGGCGGAACCCTTTAAGGGTTCCGTGGTCCGTGGACGCCTCGTCCATTTTGGCTATAAATAGCAATGCCAAACCAAGTAGTTTTTCATCCCTTTCTAATATACTCTCATACATATCTTCTCTAACCTTTCTAACTCGGTTTCATATCATATTAGTGATCTCTTTGTAGCAAAGAAGATCAAGTCACATTCAAGCTTCAAACGAGAAGTTGGAAGTCTTGTTTGTTTAGTGTTGTATGATCTTGTGTTGATCCATACTTCATTGTTGTATTAAACCATCATAATCTTGTGAGTGTGAGTGGTTAGTATTTTAGTCCTCAAAATACATTGTGTGTGGGAGTGGTTGTACCCTTGGAAAGAACTCGACATCTAGCTTAGTGTCGGAAATAGTGTGTTAAGTGTAAAGGTTTTCTCCGCGGTGAAAGGAGCTTGTTGACTAGTGAAGTTAAACTCTCGAGTGTGAGACTCGGGAGTGGAGTAGGGCAAGGAAAAAGAGTCCTTGTAGACCGAACCACTATAAACAACTTGTTGTGGTTTGATCATTTCTTTCCTTATTTACTCTTTACATATTGCTTGCATATTTCATTAACATATCTAAGATCAATATCAATTGATCTTTTAATAAGTTTCAAAACAAAGTTTTTAATTGGTAAACTATTCAACCCCTTCTAGTTTTCTACATATATCATTTGTTCGAACTTCATCTATGATCCCGTGTCATTATTGAATGACATTTCTAGGACCGTAGATGTTATCGATAACAAGGATATATCTTTTATCGCTTGTGGTAAACGAATTAAATTATGAATTAAAGAATGATTAAAAACTTTAAAAAAAAAAAAAAAAAAAAAAAAGCGATTTGTACACATATTTATAAGAGCGAGTCCTGATTCAAGTCGAATAGGAGTTAAAGCATGAGATACATCAATTCTGGCAAGTAACAATTCCAGAGTGAGCAATATTCATTTCTGATGGAAACCAAGTCATGATGTTCCTGATTGAATTGAGCATTGTACCTGAAAAAGACTGAGAACACTTTGCACTAGAGGCACATGTAGTATTGCAAATAGATGAGTTAGTGACCTGAGTGACCTCACAGTTGGATGTTGCAAGGTGTGATATAGGGGAGTCATTACTAGACATCCCTTTAGGTTCAATATTTTTGAAGAGTTTTCCTGTGGGGATCCACTTAAGGTAAGATCTAGGGATGTATGTCCGTTTGGATCCCGAAAACTTAAATAATCTACCGCTGGGATCCATTTGAAACAATCGCTAGTACATTTATGTGTGAACACTTCTGTTTTGACAATTTGTCCATTTGTCATTAGTTTGTTTCTTAGGGATTGATCACTATTTGATGCTTCTTAAGAGAACTAGATGACCTCCTAAAATTCATGATCTTAGGACTTTGAACATTGTCGGGGTTTGTTATTCATCTTATCGAATGAGATAGTGAAGTAACCGGTTTTGACAAAACAAGATTCGCACCAACTTGGGAGGCAAGCTTAGATTTCAAGATTTAAATCTTCAGTTCTAAAAGCATTTGGTCGCCTAACTACATTATGTTTAGATTTGTTTTGAACAATTGGCTTTCCCAAGGTTGATGGTTTTGCAAACTTAGTGTTCACCCTATTACCAATAGATTTCCTAAGTTCATTTTTAGTGCAACAATAGTAAAGCTCTTATCCTGAATTTGGGCTTGAGGCATCAATGTCTCACAACAAGGCGTTAGTTTGATCAATCAACTTGGACTTGGTCTCCTAAGTTCTTTCTTAAGGACTCATTTTCCCTTAATAGATTGGACACACATAGAGCCAGTTCAGCATTTCGAGATTTAAATGTATCACTCATCTCATGACAATCATACTTATGCACATCTGAGAGTTGTAATTTCAGATTGCATATGGTTGAGTCTTTGTCCTGAATCTGGGTTTTTAAGTGGTTAATTTCAAAAAATTCTCGAAATTCTGGAAATTCCTGATTAATGCAAGATTTTTCAGCATAAAAGCTTTCTTCCTTTTGTTGTATTGCAATTTCCAAGAAAATACAATGTTTTTCAAGAATTGAGTATTTGTTTGAAAGTTCATCATAAACCCTTTTTCAATCATGTCATTAGTTTTAAACGCTTTAGATTCGAGCTCAACCAAGATGATTTAATAAAGATTATGTTCGAGTTAGGATCAAGTAGATCGGTACATTAACGCATGAATTATGTTGATCAATTAAGGTACCTCATCGCATGAAACCTGCTCATCCAAGAGATGTCATCGATTCGCCACATGAATACCGTGAGTTGTCATGTAAGTCGTTTCAACCTTTTCTCGAGTCCGAGTCTTTGAGATCATTACTGATTGGCTTCATCCTCCTTTATTGCAACTGAAATTTTGCATTCGGCATCATCCATTTTTTCGACTGATCCATTGCTCGACATATCACAACCTTCACATAACTTAACTTGACACCCATTCAATTCATTCAACTTATCATTCTCTTGAGCAGCTTCCTTAATGTATATTTCCATATTACCCATAAGTTGAATAAAGGTGTTTCTGAACTCATTGATTTCCATTCCAGTGTGTTTCTTGAATGAAATTCCAGTCATGTCATGATCAAAATCTAAGGAATATTCCCCCCGGATAAATGGCTGAAATTGATCGAAGATTACTTGAAGAGTTGCATTAGAATCATCAGTTGAGAACTTCTTTTTAGAAATTTGAAACCTCAGTTTTTCTAAGTTAAGTAGCATAGTTCTTGTCAAGGTGGGTAAGTCCTGACGAAGGAGAGCACTGCTTGTTCGATCCATAGTTGTAGATAAAAGTAGTTTGAGGTGCCGATGAAGTAGTTGAAAGGGCTCAATGTTACATTCCATTTGCCTTGCATCATTTGTCAATATCAAGAGTGACTCATTAGAATTTGACTCAGATTGTGAAGTGTTTTGATTACAAGTTGTTGAATCATCCAAGGTAGAACATTCTGAGTAGCAGCCTGTTTCATTATTTTGTGAGGTATCATAGAGTTCAAGCACTTTGGTGATTAAAGGATCAGTGATGTAAGACATTGTGTTAATGGATATTAGATATAAGTAACTTGCATCAAATCATCAAATTGTAATATGGACAAGTCGCTAACAAATCAACTCGCCAAGAACCATAACACCAAGTCGCTAAGAGTTATGAAGACAAGTCGCTAAGTATTTTGACAGCAAGTCGCTAAGTACCAAGTCGCTAAGCAGTCAAGTCGCTAAAGAGCAACTCGCTAAGGTCCAAGTCGCTAACACCAAGTCGCTAAGAATCTTAAGTACAAGTCGCTAACAAAATTGAAAGCAAGTCGCTACCTTCACCAACTCGCTAGCAGTGATGGAGAATCCACTGTTGTACTATTTGTCGGCTTGTCTCAATAGACAAGTCGCTAGGACCAAGTCGCTACCAAAAGCACTACAACTCGCTACCTTTTTCTCAAGCAAGTCGCTATGATGAAATTCACTCACGAGAACCAAGTCGCTACCAAGAAAAACTTCAAAACACATTTTCAATCCAAAACAAGCTCAACCACGTGATTCAAGCTTACCAAATCAAAACCCGTGCACATACAATGATTCTAAACACAAAAGTACACCCAAAATTCAAACTTTAACACTAGAAATGAACCAAATGATGCAAAACCACTAAACTTTTTCAAACTCAAAACCATCTAAAACCACTAGAAATCCAAGGATATGTAAGAGATGATCAAACCATGGCTCTTGATACCATTTGTAACATATTGGATTTCATAAACACACTAAACCACAAGATCAAATAGGCGATAATTTAGATGGTTTAGAGAGAAAGTGGGATATTCTAGAAAGAGAAACTCATGGAAGGTTAGATTCCAATGAATATCCAACCTCTACCTCAAGGTAGAGGGTATTTATAGGTTACAAACTAAACGACCTCCCGACGGCCTGTGGATCGTGGATACGGTGGGTAAAGACCGTCCTTCCTCCACGGTGTTACACTAAACTATTCTACGCAACAAACAAACTACTATATAACGTAATGCATTTATATGTCTACGAGCTAACTTATGCTAGATAATATTTGGGGTGACCGACTCTTCACATAATGGGATTTCGATTCCTAACATTTATGTTCATACTTCCATCTTTGTTGTTTTATAATAAAACTAAATTAAAAAAAAAAAAAAAAAAAAAAAAAAGGGTGCCATTATCCATCTAGGGTATTTTTTTAATGACAAAATATTATTAAAGCATTAGAAAGAAGTTAGAAAAAATAAATAAATAAATAAAGGGTTTTTTAATCAATTTACCCAACTAAAATTTTCTTTGCATCTAAGTCTACTCTAAACCTTTGTACGAAGCCTACATATATCTATATTTATGTCTCATATATTTCGCTTTAACGTACGCCTTAGCTACATTATCTTAATAAACACATATCTTTTATCGTATAAAAAATACAACAACATACCTAATTCCGCCAAGACAAGGTATGAGAAAAATAAAATATAAACAGATTCTAACCTTACCTCAGAATAAATCCGAAATTGTCAAGCAGCGGGTCTTTTTGTTATAACTAGTTAACTATTGACATATGTTTATACACAAAAATAACACATGAACTTGAGATTTTAGATAGTCGCAAACATCTAGCAGATATGGATGAAGTTTTGGTATAGCCAATTACACATAACCATGTGTGTGATTTACTCTATTTTTATCATTTCTTTCTTTCGTTAAAAATTATATGTTATTTTCATATTGCATGCAGTTTAAAAAAACTGTGAGCATGAGATAATTAAATTGGTCATTAATAAAATATTATATTAGTCTTTAAAAGTTATTTAATTAGTTAAAAATAAAAAGTAAACACTTATTCTAACACAAACAAAATAGAATAGGTGAAAACGTAATTTTGAAGGCACTAAACAATGTTTTAAAACCGGTCTCAGTATCAACCTTTAAAACCTTATATATTTTATACCAAACATACGTAAATCCTAATAAATTAAATACCAATCACATATTAGGTTTATAGAACATATATTATAAAATACTAAACACATACAATTCAACAAGAATACTAAAGCATTTAAGTTGAAAGAATGGGAATGTATTTGATAGAGTGGTAGATCTTAGAGGAAAACTTAAACTAATTCAAAAGTAAGTGGATCTTAATCCTCATAAAGAAGAACTAAAGAGCTAAGTTGTAAGATGCTAAAAGAGTATAATGAGGCAGTAAGGGAGGAAGAAAGTTTATTGTTTCAAAAAGCTAAGGTAGAGTGGTTGAGAGAAGGGGATAGGAATACAACTTTCTTTCACAATATCATAAAGGGTAGAAGACATAGAGGAAGAGTGATGTCTGTATGTAATGAAAGTGGTATAAGATTATGAGGAAGTAGCAGGGCAATTCATCAAACATTTTGAAGAATTTCTAGGGAGAAATGATTATGTTGTACCTTTCCCAAGGAATAACAGAATGTTTGGGAACAAACTGTCTATTGAGGAGGCATTAGAGATTGTCAAGCCAATCAGGGACTCAGAAATTAAGAATGCAATGTTTGAAATTGAAGATTCCAAAGCTAAGGTAGAGTAGTTGAGAGAAGGGGATATGAATACAACTTTCTTTCACAATATCATAAAGGGTAGAAGACATAGAGGAAGAGTGATGTATGTATGTAATGAAAGTGGTATAAGATTATGAGGAAGTAGCAGGGCAATTCATCAAACATTTTGAAGAATTTCTAGGGAGAAATGATTATGTTGTACCTTTCCCAAGGAATAACAGAATGTTTGGGAACAAACTGTCTATTGAGGAGGCATTAGAGATTGTCAAGCCAATCAGTGACTCAGAAATTAAGAATGCAATGTTTGAAATTGAAGATTCCAAAGCACCTGCTCCGATGGGTATACATCTAGATTTTACAAGTCCGCTTGGAGTATTGTGGAGTTGAAGTCTGCAGCTATTAAGGAATTTTTCATCATCAAGGTGTTCTTGGGAGGTAAATGCCACTCTCATTTCCCTTGTTCCTAAAATTCCTACACCTAATAAAGTGTCGATTTAGACCTATTGCATGTTGTAATGTTATATACAAATGCATTAGTAAGATTATGACAAATAGGATTAAAGGGGTGTTTGGGAAAATAGTAAGTGAAAACCATAGTGTTTTTATCACTGGGAGGCAAATAACTGATAACATCTTACTTTCACAAGAGCTATTCAGAGGATACAATAGGAAACAAAAGATCAAAAAAGTAGCCTTTAAGATTGATTTGTAGAAGGCTTATGATACCATTAGTTGGGACTTCCTTAAGACCATTTTGGAACAGTTTGGTTTTCACACAAAAATGGTTAGATGGATTATGACATGTGTTCCTACTACCAAGTTCTCAATAAATGTTAATGGTGAAAGAGTGGGCTACTTTAAAGGTGGTAGGGGGCTTAGACAAGGAGATCCCATATCTCCTTATCTATTCACATTAGTAATGGAGGCACTTAATCTGATCTTAAAGAAGAATATTGATGAAAATGAGGAGTTCAAATATCACTATGGGTGTAAGAAATTGAAAATCACTAACCTGTGCTTTGCGGATGACTTGTTAGTGTTTTGCCATGGTGACCGCGAATCTGTTAGAGTAATTAAGGAGTCATTGGATGAGTTTAGTAGCTACTCTAGTTTAATGCCCAATATGCAGAAAAGTACAGTTTTCTTTGGAGGGCTTTCTACTCTGGAAAAGAATTGTATTCTTAGTATTATACCTTTCTCAGTAGGCAAGTTACCAGTTAGATACTTGGGAGTACCACTTATTACAAAACAAATAAGCATCAAGGATTGTAAGCCTTTAGTGGAAAAGCTAAAGCTAAAGTATTTGATTGGAAAATAAAGTTCTCTCATATGTTTGTAGATTGCAAACTAATTTCTTCCATTTTGAGTTCAATGCAAAACTATTGGGCATCTGTTTTCCTGTTACCCAAATCTGTCATCTATGAAATTAACAAGGTGTTAAAGGGATTCTTGTGGTGTCAAGGAAAATTAACAAAAGGTAAGGCAAAAGTTTCCTGGGAGACAATCTGTAAACCTAAGGATCAAGGTGGATTAGGACTAAAAACTTGTATATTTGGAATTAAGTCCTGATGATCAAACACCTATGGAATGTGGCTGCAAAATAAGATACATTATGGGTCAAATGGGTAAATATTGAAAGGTTACAGGGAAGAAGTGTTTGGGATGTTCAGTGTGACAGTAAGAGTAGTATGGGTTGGAAGAATATTCTAAGCCTAAGAGATAAAGTTAGGAAACATATTATGTGGAAATTGGGTAATGGTAAAGTCAGAATTCTGGTATGATAAATGGTGCTTAGCAGCCCTTTATGTGAGTTCATTACAAAAGGGAGATCTATGAAGCTAGGCTTAGTAATACATGTAGTGTGGCTGAGATAATCAAGGAAAGGAAATGGTGTTGGCGATGAGTGGAGAACAAATTTCAATTTCTAAGACAATGCAAAGTTCCTACCTTGAATGGAAATATGAAGGATAAAGTGGTATGGCTGTCAAATAGTGGAAAGGAATATAAATTTGAAGTGAGTACAGTGTGGAAAGATATGAACAGTTGTGGTCAAAAGGTAAAATGGAAGTCATTGGTCTGGTATGCACAATGCATACCCAGACATACATTTGTTCTTTGGCTAGCTGTCCAAAACAAGCTTCTGACTCAGGACAAAATTCTAAGTTGGATACCAAATGAAGATTTGAAGTGTGCATTATGCAAGAAATGTCGTGATTCTCATAACCACCTCTTCTTTACATGTGATTACTTTAAAGAAATATGGAAAGAAATTCCAAAATTAATGAATGTAAACTTCTCCTACAACTGGGAACAGATTGTTGAAGATTACTCTAAGCTACCCACAAATAAGAACATTTGGAGCATTTTGAGAAGACTAGTTTGTGGTGCATCAGTGTACTTTATATGGCTTGAAAGGAACAACAAGTTGTTTAGGAATGAAAAGAAAGAGGAAAGACAATCTTAAACTCCATTAAGGAAGCTGTTAGCTTAAGATTGATGAGCTTTACAGTTAAAGAATCAAGAACCGTCAAGGAAGTAGAGGCAAAATGGAATCTAAAGCTGCAGCGGTTCAGTGAAGTTTAGTTTTCTTTTGATGTATGAAGGTATTCTTGTTAGACCCGTATCCCGGATACAAATAGGCCCCACCTTAGATGAAATTGACCAAGGTTTAACATGATTGATTAGTAAAAAAATGTTGTGTTATAGTTATTGAAAGTAGAGGGACCTAAGTTGCTATATTGTAAACTTGTTATAGAAGTATTTAGCAACCCAAAAATATAAAGAATTGGACTTGAGGGACCATTTATGTCAAATGGCAAAAGATGCCATCTATAAATGTCTGGACCCTTCTTCACTTATCATCATATTTCCAGAAATAATAAGAGTGTGGTATGTGTCGTGATAGAGAAAAGGAGGGAAAAAGGGGAAATGGTCTAGAGGCCAAATTGATGAAGAATCAAGATGTTGTATCAAGTGTTGAAGCCTTAATAATGATCTTTATGAAAGTAAGTATTCAATTGGTGAATTAATTATAAATTAAAAGTTAGGGTTCTTATACCCAAGATTGGGGGTTTTAGGTAATTGTGTTTTTAAACACTAATTATAATGTTATAGTGTAATTGGGTAAAATCCCTTTGGTTGAATTGAAGGAAGATGGGTAAATTTGGGATATGATCATGTAAATAATTAAAGAGTTATAGTAATGATGGGATGACCTTATTATGGGTTAAAGTTGAGTAATTTATAGGTTGAATCATCATATAATCAAAATATGATTATATGATGATTAGGGGTTGTTTTTGTAATATTGTTATAGACATTTGATTATGTACTAAGTGCATGTTATAATTATGTGGTTAAGATGTTAGCTATGGAAAGTAATGGATGATGATATTAATGAAGATGGTGGTGATATAGTGATAGCTTAGCTTGGAGCTGAGGTAAGTAAACCGGTTACAAGTTAATGTTATATGGATTTCAATGCATTATGTGTTATGTGATGTTATGTTAAGGACATGGTATGACATGTGATATTGGATAATAAGGCTAGTTTGACATAACTAGCAAATGAATGTTAGAATAGGATGGCTTGACTAGGAAGTAAATGATGAAGCTTAATGATGGCTTAAGGTATGTCTTATGTTCAAATGTTGTAATGGATGAATGGTTATAATGTGTATTGTGTGATTGATGTATAATGTTAAGTTATATCCGTTTTGCTTACTAAGCCTCGTGCTTATGTTTTGAGTGTTTAATGTTTTGTAGGTTGTGTATTGATGCTGGACTTGGATTAAGGTCTAAGGTTGGATTATGCTGAAGTTAGAAGATGGTAAGAAGGTAGAGCTTAGGTAGATACCGAGCTCGTTTCAATGTTGTACCCCTGAGAGTCGTTAATGGTTTTGTAAACGTGTTGTCAAGTGTCAAAGCTTATGTCATGATTGTTACAATATTTTGGTTGTCAAGTTGTATGTCATAGTAATGGGTTAAAGTTTAATATGCAAATGGGTCAAAACGGGTGTTTGGCATAACACCCGTTACTTTGTAAAGCACTTTTCCGCGGGTAATTATAACCAAGTTTATGCATATATTTGATGTTTATAATGTTTTAATGATTTCTGAAAGTTTTGGTGTTATGTCATGCTATAGAAGTTGTTTTTCAGAAAATGGGTCAAAAGTACACAAAAGGGTTATGCAGAAAAAGGGGTGTTTGGGACAAGGTCTATTTTAACCCATTTTGGGTCAAACGGGTCATGAATGTTTGGAAAAACAATGTATATGGTTAAGTGTTTGTAAAGTGGTTAAAATAGTTTGGAGAACTAGTTGGAGAACTAGTTTGGAGAACTAGTAGAGAACTAGTTTGGAGAACTAGTGGAGAACTAGTTTGGAGAACTAGTCAAGTCGCTTTTGTAAAATCATATCTTTTTAACCAGAGTCGTCACGGTCGTGCCACCCGTCATTTCGAAGGTAATTGAGTCTAGTTTCATGTAAAAAGAATTATATCAGTTCAACGATAAGCAATAGTAGGTCAGTTTTAAGTTAAGTCGTTTCCGCGTAAAAGTTTAAATTTCAATGATTTTAAGTAGAGTCGTTCACGGGGCGTTACTTGGTATCAGAGCTTCGGTTTAAATGAATTAGGTTTCCACTTTAGGTTTCCTAGACTTAAACCACTATTAAATGCGTTAAATGTAAGAGTATTATTGCGGGAAGGTGAACATTTAAATTTTGAAGCGAACTATGAGATAGGTTATATGAACCTAAGTAGAGAATAATGAATGTGTTTTATAATGTTAATGTATATGTGATATGATTCTGTGGAGGACTTGAAATGTTTTAAGTGATTTGAATCACCGTGCACCTTGGTTAGTGCCGGTAATCGCTTTGTGATTCTAAGAGCGTGTTTTAAGGGTAGTTGTAATGGTATAAGAATAGAAATGGTAAATGTATTAAAGATGGGTTAATAATGATTCAAAGTATTTGACGCTTAAAGTGTGGAATGTAGTGATGATAAGTGCGCTAAATTATAATATGCGAAAGCAAGATGAGAATTGACACATTAATTGTTAAGTGTCTATTAATACAAGAAGTATAGAATGGGATTAAAAAATGATGACAAGTAATGATGAGATGAAAGTGGTATAGCTAAGTGCTAAAAACTAAAAGAGGTAAGAGTAAAGATGTGGAAATGGTTAACGTAAAGAATGTGTTGTAAATGGTTAACGACGTTAAAGAATGTAAGTTGTAATGAGAAATGTAGACACATAGTACATGTGTAAGTATGATAAGCATGTTTCATATACTCTATGATGCAAATAGCATGAATGGAATAATGTATGCGTTAAAATATTAATGGCTTGGATCCAATGTTAATTGTGAAAGGTTAAAGATGGCTATCATGTAACCAATGAGTTAATGATGGCTAATGATGGCATCCTTCGGGATGGCCGAGCTAATGATGTTAATGATGGTATCCTTCGGGATGACCAAGTTAATGATGGTATCCTTCGGGATGACCAAGCTAATGATGTTAATGATGGTATCCTTCGGGATGGCCTAGCTAATGATGTTAATGACGGTATCCTTCGGGATGACCAAGTTAATGATGGTATCCTTCGGGATGACCAAGCTAATGATGTTAATGATGGTATCCTTCGGGATGGCCGAGCTAATGATGTTAATGACGGTATCCTTCGGGATGACCAAGTTAATGATGATATCCGTCGGGATAACCAAGCTGATGATGTTAATGATGGTATCCTTCGGGATGGCCGAGCTAATGATGTTAATGACGGTATCCTTCAGGATGACCAAGTTAATGATGGTATCCTTCGGGATGACCAAGCTAATGATGTTAATGATGGTATCCTTCGGGATGGCCGAGCTAATGATGTTAATGACGGTATCTTTCGGGATGACCAAGTTAATGATGGTATCCTTCGGTATGACCAAGCTAATGATGTTAATGATGGTATCCTTCGGGATGACCAAATTAATGATGTTAATGGTGGTATCCTTCGGGATGACCAATGTAATGATGTTAATAACGATATCCTTTAGGATGGAATGTATTGCCTTCACCGGCAAGGGGTTTCCTATACCTTTGGCATATAAAAATATCCCCGAAGTGAAAGTGATAGAGGTATGGATCCAAGTCTAAAAGGTTAAAAAAGTAATGTAAAGTGTAATAAGAACGAAGAGAAAGAAAGTAAAGTAAAAACGAGTAATGAGTACGAGTGTTATGTCGAAAGTGTATAAGTAGGACGATTTATAATCTCCTTAATTAAATGGATTGGGACGCCTTTTTATTTAATTAAAGAAATTATGAATCGTCGAACCACAGGTTTACATTTCTTGATTTACATCGAATGGGACGTCTTTCCATGTAAATGAGGAAGCGTAAATGAGTGGGCTTATGTATTCCCGACATGGCATGAGTAAATAATAAAAGTAGAAAATGGGGGCCTAGTATTAGTTAAAATTCTTAAGAACTAAGATAAGTGAAATAGAATTAGAATGTGAATTTTAAATTGAGACATTGAGTGAAACTAACCATTTGGAGTTTAAAGTATAACTCAAAAAGATTAAGAAATTGTAATGATGTTATAATGTACCTTGAGGAGTGGTACAAAATGCGAGTAATGATAGTAATGGATGCTAACCTTTATTGGTACCCTTATGTGTAAATGCAATGATGTAAGTTAAAGTTTGACCTTATAAAGTCAAAATATTGAAATTTCCTACGAGACTTGTAGTCTTTGACAAGGAAATTAAAGAAAGAATTAGAGGAAACAAGGAATTATAGTAAAAATGTTAATGAAATTATGGAATAACTAGAGTAAAATGTGAAAGTATTAGTTAATTTTGACCTGTGAAAGTCAAATTAACTTAAGATTCCCTAAGTGACTAATAAAACTTAGCGAAAATCCTTAAAATAAAGTAGAGAAGGTAATGTGTTAAAGCAAAAATGTTCAAAGGGTAATAACATAACAATGGTAAAGATGGGAATGATAAGTCGTATTGGTCACTATTTAACTTATATAAAGTCAAATTGATGCAAATTTTCTCAAGTGACATATAATCCTTGATTAAAAGTTAGAGTAAGGCAAGTAAGAATGTGGTGTAATAGGGATAAAGTGTTCAAACGATATTTTGGTAATAATAAATGTGTCTCATTTGACATAATAACCTTAGTAAGAGCCGTATGCTCTTAGATAAATCAACAAGAAGTAGAGCGAATTTAGGATTTTTGGAATGTGTTAATTTGTGTTGCAGGATCACTTAGATCATTGCAATGAAATGTTTGAATGAAAGTGTGCTTAGTACTAAGAATGGGGTTAATAAATGACCAAGTCATAGTTAGTAATAGACGAGAGATTTCGAGGACGAAATCTAAATAAGGGGTAGAATTGTTAGACCCGTATCCCGGATACAAATAGGCCCCACCTTAGATGAAATTGACTATGTTTAACGTGATTGATTAGTCAACAAATGTTGTGTTATAGTTATTGAAAGTAGAGGGACCTAAGTTGCTATATTGTAAACTTGTTATAGAAGTATTTAGCAACCCAAATTATAAAGAATGGGACTTGAGGGACCATTTATGTCAAATGACAAAAGATGCCATCTACAAATGTCTGGACCCTTCTTCACTTATCATCATATTTCCAGAAATAATAAGAGTGTGGTATGTGTCGTGATAGAGAAAAGGAGGGAAAAAGGGGAAATGGTCTTAAGGCCAAATTGATGAAGAATTAAGATGTTGTATCAAGTGTTGAAGCCTTAATAATGATCTTTATGAAAGTAAGTATTCAATTGGTGAATTAATTATAAATTAAAAGTTAGGGTTCTTATACCCAATATTGAGGGTTTTGGGTAATTGTGTTTTTAAACACTAATTATAATTTTATAGTGTAATTCACTAGTACAATCGACAATTCCGCCTACGACTTTTTCAACACCTTCCCGACGACGTGGTGTAGGCATTGTTCGTTCCCGACGACAAGGCATAGCCAACAGTTAGTCGGCTGAGCCTCGTAAGGAAAGTCTTTCCCAACGACAAAAAATAAACCTTCCCGACGCCAACGTGGGACCCACATTGTTTTCTGGTCAAAGTTTTTTTGGTAGAAAACATATGGTGCCGACGACACGTCGTCGACAACATATTACTAATTATGTAATTAGTTAGCAAAATTAAAACGTAATTAACTTATACCGTTTATTCCCGACGACATGTCGTTGGTAATGTGAAAAAAAATAACATTTTGCAATATTTTCCCTACGCCATGGCGTCGGGATAGTATTAAACTTGCATTAACCAACTTATTATCCCTACGCCATGGCGTCGGCATTGTATGAAAAATAGAATTCAATTTATTTTTTCCCGACGCCATGGCGTAGGAAAAGTATGTAAATATATGAAATGTTTATATATTGCCGACGAGTAGGCGTCGGCAAAATGTATCACATATGCCACAATATTGCAGGCATTTTAGCAATTTCCCAGAATTTTTCCGAAAATTTTTCCGGAAAAATTCTACATAACCTGCACCTGCTGTTTTCAACCAAAACCTCTAAACCAATATGTCGATATCCCAAAACAACTCATAACGACTAAATCACATATATAATCGCTAAAAAGTTACAAATTATACAAAACGGGTGATATTAACTACGATCTAGGTTAAACATACACAAAAGTTGCTAAATCACCAATGTTCAAGTCACCAAAATGTTCAAAGTGTACAATGGCCAACATAAGGATGAGATGATCAAAAGCATAGTCTAAGGTGTTTATACATCTACACACATAACCCGTAAATATACCTCCATCGATCTACTCATCATCATCATGATCCGAGCCCTCCTCGTCAAGATCAACACTACCGCCCGCCACTACCGCCAGCCGCCACTCCCCGACCCGACGCCGATCTCAAAGCAATCGCTCATAAGCTCGGACCACCGATCGGGAGGATGAGTCTGCATACAACCTTGAAGAACTCACTAACCCGGCGCCGAACGGGCTTTGACTCTTCACCGCTCCTCTATCTTCTTTTGAGGTCTGCGATCTTCTTATCTTTGGCGGCCATCATCTCATCAATCTTTCTTTGTCGCATGAAGATGAACGCGAGACACAGGGGTAAAATCATCTTTCCGATCAAAACCCTACCCACACCGGGCGACTTTTCATCGCCGCTGCCTTGAGAACAATGGCAAGTATCTCAACCTCCGTAGGGTCTCGCAAGAGGGTTGTCCGCCTAAACTCAGAGGCGAAACATCTCCTCCTACAAAAGTTGAAAAATATATATATACATTAGTCGGATTAATTAGTACATTATGTAAATCAATAAATCAATAAAACAAGTTAAAATGACTTAAACAAACAAATGGGTGAAACGTGTGTAATATAAAATACAAAGTTACTTATCACCCAAAGGTGTGCTAATAAGTAACTATGCCATTTATATAACACCTGTTTCCCAATTTGACCTGCTTTTAGCATAACGTGTACATGTTTGGGCAAAATGGGTCAAAACTTTAAATGACTTAAACAAACAAGAAAGTTACTTATTAGTGCATGTTTCGGTTAAAATGGGTGAACGTGTGTAATATAAAATACAAAGTTACTTATCATTAAACGTAGCTAATAAGTAACTTTGCTATTTATATTACACCTGTTTCACCCATTTTGACCCATTTTAGCATAACGTGTACTTATTTGGGCAAAAATGGGTCAAAACAAGTTAAATGACTTAAACAAACAAGAAATTACTTATTAGTGCATGTGTCGGCTAAAATGGGTTAAACGTGTGTAATATAAAATACAAAGTTACTTATCAGCCCAAACGTGTGCTAATAAGTAACTTTGCCGTTTATATTACTGCTTTCACCCATTTTAGCATAATGTGTACTTATTTGGGCAAAATGGGTCAAAACAAGTTAAATGACTTAAACAAACAAGAAAATTACTTATTAGTGCATGTTTCGGCTAAAATGGGTGAAACGTGTGTAATATAAAATACAAAGTTACTTATCAGCCCAAACGTGTGGTAATAAGTAACTATGCCATTTATATTACACCCGTTTCACCCAATTTGACCCGTTTTAGCATAACGTGTACATGTTTGGGGAAAAATGGGTCAAAACTTCTTAAATGACTTAAACAAACAAGAAAGTTACTTATTAGTGCATGTTTCGGTTAAAATGGGTGAAACGTGTGTAATATAAAATACAAAGTTACTTATCACCAACGTGTAATAAGTAACTTTGTCGCTTATATTACACTGTTTCACCCATTTTGATCCATTTTAGCATAACGTACTTATTTGGGCAAAATGGGTCAAAACAAGTTAAATGACTTAAACAAACAAGAAAGTTACTTATTAGTGCATGTTCGGCTAAAATGGGTTAAACGTGTAATATAAAATACAAAGTTACTTATCATTAAACGTGCTAATAAGTAACTTTGCCGCTTATATTACATCTGCTTTCACCCATTTTAGCATAACGTGTACTTATTTGGGCAAAATGGGTCAAAACAAGTTAAATGACTTAAACAAACAAGAAAATTACTTATTAGTGCATGTTTCGCTAAAATGGTGAAACGTGTGTAATATAAAATACAAGTTATTTATCATTAACGTGTGCTAATAAGTAACTTTGTCGCTTATATTACACCGTTTCACCATTTTGACCCATTTTAGCATAACATGTACGTGTTTGGGCAAAAATGGGTCAAAACAAGTTAAATGACATAAACAAACAAGAAAGTGACTTATTAGTGCATGTTTCGGCTAAAATGGGTGAAACATGTGTAATATAGAAGACAAAGTTACTCATTAGCCCAAACATGAATAAATAACTTTGCTGCTTATATTACACTTCGTTTACCCATTTTGACTCATTTTAGCATAAAGTGTACATGTTTGGGCTAAATGGGTCAAAATGGGTTAAATGAACTAAATAATAAATAAAAATAAAATTAAAAAGACCGGTACTTACGTAATTGACACGAGCCTCGTCCTGCATCCACTCCCCGTTCTTGCAACGCTGGTCGTAATAGCTCTGTATGAGGGACGGGTACTCCTGAGTCTCGCTCGTCTCAAACTGTATATACACATGCATATAAGATGAAACAAATTAAAAACGACAAATCAAACACCATATATATAAAAAACAATATGTAAAATAATCATAATGTGTCTTACGGTGGTGGTGGTGCGAGTGGTGTAGTGGTGGTTATGTGGTGTAGATGAGTTAATCAATCTGAGAATTGAAGTGGAAGAGATGAAGAGTAAAGTAGGCGCAAAGAATTGTAGATGAGTTTTTTTTTTTTTTTTTTTTTTTTTTTTTTTAAGTGTGAGTATACAAGATCTGGATTTGATATAAATTTATCAATCTTTTTACCGACGACTAGGCGTAGGTAAAAGTATATATTTTTATTTAAATTTCTTCCCGACGCCATGTCGCCCGGAATAAATTATCTTTTGTCGCTTTATGCTTTTGGGTGATCGCCTAAATTTTTGGGGACGCCTAAATTTTTGGGGTAATATAGTATAATAATACCGACGACGGGTCGTCAGTATTATAGAAATATACTTATTTTATTTATTTTAGATACAAATACACTAATTTAATTTAAAAAAATAATAAAATTATATAAACTATAAAAAAATTAAAATATAAGTTAATTTATATGTAATTAAAATTTAAAATTAAACACTTTTAAATAATTAAATTTTTTTATTTAATACAATCATAAAAAAATATATATTTTATATAATTATTGAATGTATCTTTGAAGATAATATTTATAAAAAGTTGAGGTGAAATGGTTATACGTAACGTGTTAAACGAACGAATATAGGTGATATGGTTATACTTGACATGTTAAACGACCAAGTCTAGGTGCTATGGTTATACGTAACACGTTAAACGACCGAGTCTAGGTGCTATGGTTATACGTAACGTGTTAAACGACCGAGTCTAGGTGATATGGTTATACGTAACGTGTTAAACGACCTAGTCTAGGTGCTATGGTTATCCGTAACATGTTAAACGACCGAGTCTAGGTGATATGGTTATACGTAACGTGTTAAACGACCTAGTCTAGGTGCTATGGTTATGCGTAACATGTTAAACGACCGAGTCTACGTGATATGGTTATACGTAACGTGTTAAACGAACGAGTCTAGGTGATATGGTTATACGTAACATGTTAAACGAACGAGTCTAGGTGCTATGGTTATACGTAACGTGTTAAACGAACGAGTCTAGGTGCTATGGTTATGCGTAACATGTTAAACGAATGAGTCTATGTGATATGGTTATACGTAACGTGTTCAACGACCGAGTCTAGGTGTTATGGTTATACGTAACGTGTTAAACGAACAAGTCTAGGTGCTATGGTTATACGATGTTAAACGACGGAGTCTTGGTGATATGGTTATACGTAACGTGTTAAACGACCGAGTCTAGGTGCTATGGTTATGTGTAACATGTTAAACGACCGAGTCTAGGTGATATGGTTATACGTAACATGTTAAACGACCTAGTCTATGTGCTATGGTTATGCGTAACATGTTAAACGACTGAGTCTAGGTGATATGGTTATACGTAACGTGTTAAACGAACGAGTCTAGGTGATATGGTTATACGTAACGTGTTAAACGAACGAGTCTAGGTGCTATGGTTATGTGTAACATGTTAAATGAATGAGTCTATGTGATATGGTTATACGTAACGTGTTAAACGACCAAGTCTAGGTGTTATTGTTAGAAACACACACAGACCTTGATAGATCTTAAGCACTCGGAGATCGTTAGTGTTGCCTATGTAATCACAAGCAAACTAATAGAAGATCTCTACAACTTGGTATTGTAGCGGAAAATAAATACAAGTTATAATAACTAAGAACACTTTTGATCCTCTATGGATCTTTGATTATAGAAACTCTATGTTTCGGATAGAATACAAGACTTGAGAAACTTGAGAAAACTTATCTATTACAATCTATCATGGTTTCTTATATAGGCAAGAAACCCTAATGAGCGTTGACAATTTACGCTCTACCACTAAACTAGACTAAGCATGCATCTAGACAAGCATGCAACTAATCATATTGTTTTGTTAATCATTTTGTTTATTCCGATAAGCTCTACATAATACGGCGCCAACCTATACATACTGTGACTTTTACTCTAAACCGAGCTTATCTCTCCCACGTGGTTCCCACTTTCAAGAAGAACACACCGCTCGCTTTAACACTTCTTCAAGTATAACGTCGGTAATCCTTTCTTCTTGCAGAATCTCTTCGATCAAGCTTCGCGTAATCGATGTTTATGCTTCTACAGAATCGGTAGCTTTCCTTAATTCCCAACATCCTCCCTAAACCGGAATTTGACTAGGTTAAGTTCCGCTTCCTTGATAGATCGATAATCTTTGAGGATTGTAACATTTTCCTGAGGATTGTACCATAATGTTGTTTGAGCAATGAGTGGACAATATCTTGAGGATCGCAAACCAAGATTCGTAAGAAGAACATCCGGATGATGACCGAGCTTGTGAAACACCGGATCTTTGCAAAGAACATATGACATCTTGTACATCAAAACATATAAGTTTAATACTATTCTCATCACTTCGGTGTGTGTTAACTCCCGTGAGAGGTGAATCATTGAAATTAATGGATTTGATGTCTCTTTACCAATAGCCATTACTACCGAGTAGCCACATGTTTGAGTTCGAAAACTATGGTACATGGATAACCATCGATTTATTGGCAAACCAACAACCATAGAAACGGATTTGTTTTGTCTTTACCGTAGCCGCTTGCTCAGGGACTAGTCAATTCTTAGAATTGGTGAATTGAGCACCAAATATGGATTCGATTGCTTTTACCACATGCCATATTCATGTGGGCTAGCCAATTCTTGGATTCCAAAAGGAATAGACCATGGTGAATTGATGACCATACAACCCTCAAAGTAGCTAAGCATGGGTGGTTGCAGACCCTATGATTTTGAGCAAACCATTACAACTATCATCAATTTGATGTGTCTTTACCAAAGCTGTACCTTTGACTAGCCAACTCTTTGACATACACAAGGTACATCCGGTGAGTTAAAGACCATCGAATTGGACAACAAACAAACCTGCATAAAAGATAGTTTTTTTTTTTTTTTTTTTTTTTTTTTTTAACTTAGAAAAGGTTTATAACACTAAAAAGCTTAAAAGCGGTTGAAAAGGAAAATTAAAGACCTAATTTTATTAAATAAACGCTATGATAACACCCAGATTATGCATGTTTTAGTAGCATTATTTGTACTTTTATATCGTTATTTGGTTATATTTGTGTGATTTTAGCACTTAATCGTATCTAGAGATGTTTGTCTAGTATTCATAACCAAGTGCTTGGGAAATGGAGGAAAATGTGGAAATATGCGCTTAATCAAAGATTCCGCCTCAAGAAAGCTAAATCCCAGTACCTTTGAAGACCTTAGTGATTGAAGAACCAAGTTCTATAAGTCGAGTGAAGAGTAAAGATCAAGTTTCATGTCTCGAAGATCCAACCGATCCGGTTACACTTTCAACCGGATCGGTTGGCATTTGGTCGAATACATGTTTTGCCATGACCGACCGATCGGTCGCAACCCGCAACCGGATCGGTCGATGTGTTATTATTGAAGACCAACCGGATCGGTTGGTCGATGACCGATCCGGTTGGAGAAGCCGCAGCTTGTCAAATCTTCATCACTAAGCTTCCCTTTGCATCCTAACGATTCTAGGTCCTTCTCTTGGTGTATTCTAGTCCCTTCCTTACTCCTTGGAGGCCAAGCCAAGCATTTAACACCCTAGGCCTTGGAATTAGTATAAATAGAGGCTAATTGTGAGCATATTAGACACACTTCAATTACAAAGCTCTCTACTCATCAAACCAAGCCTTAACCTCCTGAAATTCGTCCTTAGAAATCCAGAGAAGTTTGGAGTTCCAGAAGTTCCACCTTTGGAAGCCTAAACACTAAGAAGTCCACCACGATCCTTTGGGAATCATTACTTCATCATTTGTAATCTTATTCCAAGCATTGTAAGACTTTCAATCATGTTTTCTAATGATCAAAGTTATGAGTTTATGTTCATGTTTGCTATGAGTGGCTAGTTTCTTTATACACTTGCTTAAATGATGTTGATTATTATATGATTAGTTAGTGATTGTATTAACATGTTTTAATTCAATTTCAAGTTGATTCTAAGATCCAATTGTGCTAAAGTTTCATAGTGACATTTGGTAGTCAAGTTTGGCTAATTGGTAACTATCGTTGGGGTCGAAAGAACTTCGTATTATTCAACTAGTCATAATCATTTTGTCTATGGATGATTGTTTTACCCATTATTCTTGATTATACAAAGGAACTAAGGTGTGGTTGTAATAGAAACGCTTTTGATTATCAAATTGGATTGGTTGGAAACATCTAAATGGTCGTAAGATTAGTTGTTGAAAATTAATTGTAGCCTTTTGTCTATGATCGGTACCTTTTGTATTGACCATTTCTTAAGCAATTTGATGAACAAGTGGATGTTTTTGTGTTTAAGTTTATGTATGTAGACTTATGAAACTTGAATTGATCTTGAATTGATTGGTTAAACTTAAAGCTTGTTTTTATGAACTAAAATCTTGACGAAGGTTTAACTTGTAAGAACAATAGATTAGTTTTCAACTAATTATCACAACCAACATGTTAAGTAGTTAATACAATCACATTAATCTATGATATGATACTAGTTTGAGCAAGTGTAGTTTTTAATCATCCAATTTCATTATATCTATTTGCTTTGTTATATGTTTTGATAGACTCCGTTAATTCAAACTTGTGCTCGATTCACTCAAATCCTCGCGAACCATCCCGACTTACCTTCATAATCTTGCTATAACGGACGAGTATACTTGCTCGTATGTGTTATTGGTAAATTGGTAATTCACCTTTATAAATTTAAAACTTGCACCCACCGGCACATCAAGTTTTTGGCGCTGTCTGTCGATTTGATCGTGTTTCAACAAGTTTTGAATTTCCTCACCGATTTTAAAAATTTTATTTTTTTCACGAAAACCTTAACCGGATCCGGTTGCCCTCAACCGAATTGGTTACGAGTTTACTCATCATTCAATGGTCCGACCGATCGGTCGCATCCCGCAACCGATCCGGTTACCTTCCTCTGCTCCATATAAACTATTTTCGTTGTTTGTCCGTGTGTTTAGATATTGCCGGATTCTCTAGGACATTGTATGAACACTCGAGCAACGGAATAGAACCAATTACACCTCTTACTAACCCGTAACGCTTGATTCAAGAAGAAGAAGAACACGCTTACCATTGGAAAACCGTGTACCAAGAGTACCAAACCCACCATTTGATAACCCCATTGAAGCCAAAGTTGTTTACAATCCTTTCACCAATTTACCTTTTCCCATGGCGGACGATCAACCTATGGGAACCAATCAACCGTAGCACCAACACCGAGAGTGCTATTGTTGCTATTAACCTTGGTGACAACTTCACCGTGAAGGGACATCACCTTTCTATGATCAAAGACCGACAATTCGATGGCCGCGGCGGGCCGATCCAAGATAAGCACATTGCCGAATTCATCGAAATTTGCGGCATGTTTCGTTATGGCGACACCGATGTCAATGCCATCAAACTCAAACTTTTCCATCATCACCGCCGGAGATGCTAAAGTATGGTACAATGAATTAACCCCGGAATCATCAATACTGGGAGGAGATGAGGCAAGCTTTTGTGAGCCGATTCTTTCCACCGCCATGTTTGATCGATTAATGGGAGAAATTGCTTTCAACCAAAACCCAAACGATCACTTGTCAAGCTTGGCTTCAATGAAAGATTTGTTTCAGAGTTGTCATGGACATGGATTATCAAAAGGAACCATTATCCAAATCTTTTACCATGGACCTGATGAAATTCTCAAGGCATCCTTGATGCTGGAGGAATTTTTCTCTATAAAACTCCTAACGATGCACATCAATTGCTCGAAGATCGAGTACTTCTCAAACTTGATTGGTCCAAAGATTCCAAAACCAAACCTCTCCGAAAAACCGTTGCTTTTGTCGAAAACACCGATACCTCAAAACTCATGGAGAAGATGGAAGCGTTAACCTCACAAATCAACTCGCAATACAAGGATATCAAAGATGAAATGAAGGAAATGCGAGATGGATGCAACAATTGTGGAGGAAATCACCCATCGTCCGAAAAGCGACGATAAACCTATGGGTGGACCAAAGAAGGAGAAGCAAATTACGCTCAAGGAGGATACCGTGGAGGAGGATATCGTAGTAACTATTACGGTCGAATTGAAATTGGCAAGATCGCCGACCAAGGGATGAAACCGTGATTCTCAACCACGAACCGACGATCAACCACACCAAACTTCCGACAAAAGATGTAAGAAACCGAATTCAAAACCATGAGAGAATTCGGTGGTGGACAAAATCCAAACGATTTTATCAAAATCAATTTTCAATCTTAAAGCCAAAGTTGAGCAAGGATGGAAAATCATCAAGCATCTATCCAAGATCTTGAAAACAAGCTTGGCGACTTTCGACCAACATTCTTCTAGACCATCCGTTCATTGCCAAGTAACACTCAATCCAATCCAAAACCATCAAATGATAAGACGTACCGTCCACCCCAAACACGAAATGAACATATCAATGTCGTTACAAGAAGTGGTCTCGTACGATCCACCACCTAATCCTAATACTCCTATCACCGCTGATAGTGAGGATGAAAACGAAGAACCAAACACAACTCAAACCACCAAAAGAAAGACATTCCACCAACAAGGCGATATACACGAAAATTCCTTATCCTCAACGCCTAAAGAAAGAGAAGATGGAAGAGCGTTATAAGAAGTTTATCGAATAATCAAAGAGGTTAGACTCAATGTTCCTCTCGTTGATGTTATAGCGGAATGCCCAATTACGGAAATTTTGAAAGAACTTTAATAACAAAAGCAAGCTTGAGCAAATATCGAGAACTTTTCTTAACGAAGAATGCTCACCATAGTTCAAAACAAAATTCCACCAAAGCTCGGAGATCCCGGGAGCTTTCTTATTCCATGTACTTTCGGAATAACGTTAAATGTGATGCTTTAGCCGATCTTGGCGCAAGTATCAATTTGATGCCTTATTCACTCTATTCCAAGTTGTGCAACAACACTGAAACCAACAAAATGAGCATTCGGTTGGCAAATCATTCCTACCAATATCCTGTGGGAATTGCCGAGAATATGCTTGTTCAAGTCAGAAATTCATATTTCCGTGGACTTTGTAATTTTGGAAATGGAAGAAGATAGTAAAGTCCCACTCATTTTAGGAAGACCTTTCCTAAACACCGACGCAATCATCAAAGTTAAAGGAAAAGAACTCAACCTTGAGTTGGGAAGATCGAATCACTTTTCTTATCGATAAAGCAATGCGCTACCCACATTCCAAATGATGACACTTGTTTTAACGTCGATGTTATTGATGAAGTCACCGATGAGGAATTAGATGCATTACTTAACGAATCCGATCCATTCATGACTACTCGAAAAAATCAATGAAACAGATTTTGACAAAGAGTTTGATGATTTCATGAAAGTAGAATTTGAAGAAGATAACTCGTAAGAAGAAGAAATAGAGGAAGAGGAAGAAAATTTTGAGGAAATCACTTTCAATGAAAAATGCGAATAAAATCCTCTATCAAGAACCACCCACGGATCTCGAACTCAAACCTCTCCCAAATCATCTTGAATATGCTTATCCGGAGGAGAACTCACTTCTTCCAAAGAGTCATATCTTCATTACTCGAGGATGATGAGAAAGAAAGTTTAGTTTCCGACTCAAAATCACAAACAAGCTTTTGCTTGAAAACATCCGATATCCCGTGAATTAGTCCTAATTTTGCAAACACAAAATCAATTTCAAGAAGGGATTAAACCCGTGGTAGAACGTCAACGTAGACTCAATCCCAACATGAAAGAAGTTGTTAAAAGGAAATCATTAAACTTTGATGCCGGAATCATTTACCCAATTGAGGATAGTCCTTGGGTAAGCCCTGCTCACCGTGTTCCAAAGAAAGGAGGAATGACGGTTGTAACTAATGAGCGAAATGAGCTAGTTCCAACTAGAACTGCCACCGGTTGGCGAGTTTGTATTGACTATCGTAAGTTAAACAAAGCCACCGAAAGGATCATTTTCCACTCCCATTCATGGATCAAATGCTTGAAAGACTAGCGGAAATAAATTCTTTTGTTTCCTCGACGGATTTTCGTGATATTTCCAAATTCCATCGATCCTAACGATCAAGAAAAACTACCTTTACTTGTCCTTTGGAACCTACGCATATCGGCGATGCCTTTTGGTCTTTGTAATGCACCCGCAACTTTTCAAAGGTGTATGATCGCCATCTTCCAAGATATGCTAGAAACCTCCATGGAAGTTTTCATGGATGATTTTTCGATCTTTGGAGAGTCATTCAAACTTGCCTTTCTAATCTCGATAAAATGCTTGAAAGATGCGGTTGCACATCTTGTTCTCAATGGAGAAATGCCACTTTATGGTAACCAAGGAATTGTGCTGGCCACAAAATCTCTAGTGCCGGAATGGAAGTCGACAAAGCAAAGGTCGATGTCATCTCAAAACTTCCACCACCAACCAACGTCAAAGCCGTTAGAAGTTTTTTAGGACATGCGTGTTTTACCGCAGATTCATCAAAGATTTTTCCAAAATATCTCGTCCAATGACAAAACTTCTTGAGAAAGAATCTATCTTTGACTTCGATGTCGATTGCATAAAAGCTTTGAATCATCGAAATCTCAACTTACTAGTGTCCGATCATGGTTTCACCTAATTGGTCACTACCTTCGAACTTATGTGTGACGCAAGCGATTTTGTTTGTTGGAGCTGCCTTAGGACAACGCTGAGGGAAACACTTTCGCCTATATATTTTGCAAGCAAGACCCGAATAGTGCTCAAAGAAAATTATACCGTCACCGAAAAGGAATTACTAGTCATCGTTTTGCCTTTGACAAATTCGATCATATCTTGTGCTCTAAAAAGCGATCGTTTTACCGATCATTCAAGACTCAAATATCTATTCAACAAGCAAGACGCTAAACCACGCCTTATTCGATGGATTTTGTTACTCCAAGAATTTGACATCGAAATCAAAGACAAGAAAGGAGCAGAGAATCTTGTGCGATCACTTATCTCGCCTAGAAAATCCTAATCTTGAGGAATTGAAAGAAGAAGAAATCGATGATTATTTTCCGATGAAACTCTCATGACCATCGACGAAATGAAGATCCTTGGTTTGTCGACTTTGCAAACTACCTCGCCGGAGGAATTCTCGTAAAAGGACTAACTCATGCTCGAGAAAGCAAATTCTTTTGTAACTTAAATACTATTTTGGGAAGAGCCATATCTTTTCAAAATGTGTCCGATGGGATGATCCGAAGATGTATTTTTGGTTCCGAAACTCAGAAATTCTTGACGAATGTCACCATGGCCCAACTGGGGACATTATGGTCCTTCCACCACGACTAAGAAAGTTTTGATGTTTGGATTCTATTGGCCAACAATATTCAAAGAAGCACATACACTTGTTCAAAATCGCGACGCTTGTCAAAGAACCACCAATCTCTCGAAGGGATGAAATGCCATTAACAAGCATTCAAGTGTGTGAAATATTCGATATTTGGGGAATAGATTTCATGGGACCTTTCCTAAATCCCACAAATTGAATACATTCTCGCTATAGATTACGTGTCCAAATGGGCGTGTTCAAGCTTTACCAACAAACGATGCTCGTGTCGTCGTTAATTTTCTCAAAAGCTTTTAAGCTCGTTATGGAATTCCCAAAGCACTCATAGCGATCGTGGAACTCATTTCGCAATCAACAAATGGAAAAACCATGAAAAGATATGGAGTTCATCATCGATTTGCATTGCTTATCATCCACAAACTAGTGGACAAGTCGAAAATACCAACAGAGCTCTCAAAAGAATACTGAAAAGACCGTTAAAGACAATCCATCTTTATGGGCAAGGAAACTTGATGATGCTCGGGGCATTTCGACGACTTATAAAACACCAATTGGTACAACTCCGCATGCAGACTCTGTATGGAAGACTTGTCATTTGCCGCTCAAGTTGAACATCGTGCTTATTGGCGCCGGACAATGTAACACCGATCTCAAAATAGTCGGAGAGAAAAGATTTACGCAATTGCACGAACTCGATGAATTAAGACTCAAGCTTATGAAAACTCCAAACGTATAAAGCCGAACAAAAGCCTATCATGATAAAAAGCTACAATTCGAAAAGAATTCAAAGCCGAGATAAAGTTCGCTTTTTAACATGAAATTCAAATTAAAGCTCCTAAGTTACAACCAAAATGGTTTGGACCATACGTCGTTAAACATGGATATCCATCTGGGTATGTCGAGCTCTATGACAAACAAGGTGGAAGTTTCATTGTTAATGGACACCGAATCAAGTTATACTACGATAAGGAGCAAACGAATAAAGTTTCGATTCTTGCGGGTGTCACGGAGACACCATGAGAATGAATTGAAACTATCACTTTTGTAGCACCATTTCTGGAAGAATTCCACAAACCGTCCCATGGAAACCAATCTTTGAATTAAATGTCGAACGATATTGAAGATACCGGTGAAGAATTCATGTACATCCCCGAACTCTAAAATGTTCAAAGCGCCCTTGCAATGAATAAGTCGGGAAGAATCGAGTCAGTGATGACTCATGAATAAAACAAGCGCTTCTCGGGAGGCAACCTGTGTTTCATATTTGATTTTCTCGTGGTCACTTCCCAAAGTCTTAACCTTTGGTTAAACTTAAGTGGGGAGTGCCACCTTTTAATAAAACCTTTGTTTGTTTATAAGATCGCGTGTGGTGATGATTTCTCTAGTGGGCGCCAGGGAATGAAGAAAAATTTTAGTCGATAAACTCATTGACATATATGGTTTCATCTCTATTTTCCTATTTCTATACTTTGAAGTTCGTTTATCATTGAGGACAATGTCTAACTTAAGTGTGGGGGGTGAATAGGAAAAATTAGAGTTTTCATGCTTAAATTTAAAATTTTGTTTGCCCTTGTGATCTAGTTGTTTTCACACTTTTAGGATTATCTATTAGAATAACTGGATCATTCCTTTGGTAAAAGCGGTAATATTTGAAACTTGAGATGTGTTCGATTACTATTTCAATCCATTCTCGATCGATAAACATTTGCTAACACATATTATACCCTTTCCACTAAATTGTGAGGATTTAAGCCTATTTCTTATTAGCATACATCTTTTATGCTTAGATCTTTTGCTATGAGTGTCTTGGTGATTTTATTTATTCTAGAACTTGTGCTTGTAAATCATTACTGCATCATGATGAGATTGCATTCGTGTGATATAAGTGAATTAGGTGTGATAAAGAGGCAACTTAGGATTTAACCCAAATGGCCTTCCATTTTACATCTAATGATATATTAGCTAACCACATCGGTTAGTTAACCACCCACATGGACCCATTTGTAGTGCTCATTTTAGCACTAGATACCCTAGTTAAACCTTCCGAGCCATCCTTTCATTTTTGCTTCACCCGAAAATACAAAAGATTTTACACTTTAAACCTTAGCCTATCCCATATCAATGTCTAAACGGTTGGTTGCTAGTCGCTTTGAAAGTGAAGATTGTTCAAATGATTATGAGTACCACATTCTATGTGATTGATTGATCCATGCGTTATGTTATGTTATGTTCAAAAAAAAAAAAAAAAAAAAAAAAAAAAAAAAGATGTGTTGAAAGTATGGAAATAATAGCCAATGTGCTATGATCAAGAATAATTGACATGGCAAAGCAAAGAGTCGTGAAAAGTGAAAAGAAGAAAGCAAAGCTATAATCATTTATTTGGTTCATGGAATGTTTGGTAGCTAGCAACATGGGTATTAGACTTGATTTCATTTTATTTTTACACCAATTTCATTAAACATTCCCATGCCTTATCCATACCCTTAACCCTTAGCCTATTATTATAACCCGAATAAAAGCCCTCTTTAGATGTTTTACTTGGTGCTCACGCCACGTCGGTGGAGTTTTGTTTCTTGTACAAGCTTATGGTAATAATCTAATCATGACTGAGCAATGAGTGTGATTTATCTTGTTACTCCACTAAAAATGAGTGATTGAGTGAATTATATTCCATTATTTTTCGTGAGGTGTTTTGAAATGTTTATCATGCAAGAAAATCATTGGATATTGTCAAACATCTTGATGTTTCACCTTTATAAGCATAATTGATGAATCTTCTCTCGTATTTATACTTGGTTGATTTGCATCACATTTTCATAATCACGATCTTGTCGGTGGATGTTTGTCCTAGATTTGCTTGAGGCAAGCAAAGTTTAAGTGTGGGGAATTTGATAACACTCAGTTATGCATGTTTTAGTAGCATTATTTGTACTTTTATATACATTATTTGGTTATATTTGTGTGATTTTAGCACTTAATCGTATCTAGAGATGTTTGTCTAGTATTCATAACCAAGTGCAGGAAATGGAGGAAAATGTGAAATATGCGTTAATCAAAGATTCCGTCTCAAGAAAGCTAAATCCAAGTACCTTTGAAGACCTTAGTGATTGAAGAACCAAGTTCTATAAGTCGAGTGAAGAGTAAAGATCAAGTTTCATGTCTCGAAGATCCAACCGGATCCGTTACACTTTCACCGGATCGGTTGGCATTTGGTCGGAATACATGTTTTGCCATGACCGACCGATCGGTCGCAACCCGCAACCGGATCGGTCGATGTTATTATTGAAGACCAACCGGATCGGTTGGTCGTATGACCGATCCGGTTGGAGAAGCCGCAGCTTGTCAAATCTTCATCACTAAGCTTCCCTTTGCATCCTAACGATTCTAGGTCCTTCTCTTGGTGTATTCTAGTCCCTTCCTTACTCCTTGGAGGCCAAGCCAAGCATTTAACACCCTAGGCCTTGGAATTAGTATAAATAGAGGCTAATTGTGAGCATATTAGACACACTTCAATTACAAAGCTCTCTACTCATCAAACCAAGCCTTAACCTCCGAAATTAGTCCTTAGAAATCCGAGAAGTTTGGAGTTCGGAAGTTCCACCTTTGGAAGCCTAAACACTAAGAAGTCCACCACGATCCTTTGGGAATCATTACTTCATCATTTGTAATCTTATTCCAAGCATTGTAAGACTTTCAATCATGTTTTCTAATGATCAAAGTTATGAGTTTATGTTCATGTTTGCTATGGTGGCTAGTTTCTTTATACACTTGCTTAAATGATGTTGATTATTATATGATTAGTTAGTGATTGTATTAACATGTTTTAATTCAATTTCAAGTTGATTCTAAGATCCAATTGTGCTAAAGTTTCATAGTGACATTTGGTAGTCAAGTTTGGCTAATTGGTAACTATCGTTGGGGTCGAAAGAACTTCGTATTATTCAACTAGTCATAATCATTTTGTCTATGGATGATTGTTTTACCCATTATTCTTGATTATACAAAGGAACTAAGGTGTGGTTGTAATAGAAACGCTTTTGATTATCAAATTGGATTGGTTGGAAACATCTAAATGGTCGTAAGATTAGTTGTTGAAAATTAATTGTAGCCTTTTGTCTATGATCGGCACCTTTTGTATTGACCATTTCTTAAGCAATTTGATGAACAAGTGGATGTTTTGTGTTTAAGTTTATGTATGTAGACTTATGAAACTTGAATTGATCTTGAATTGATTGGTTAAACTTAAAGCTTGTTTTTATGAACTAAAATCTTGGCGAAGGTTTAACTTGTAAGAACAATAGATTAGTTTTCAACTAATTATCACAACCAACATGTTAAGTAGTTAATACAATCACATTAATCTATGATATGATACTAGTTTGAGCAAGTGTAGTTTTAATCATCGAATTTCATTATATCTATTTGCTTTGTTATATGTTTTGATAGACTCAGTTAATTCAAACTTGTGCTATACGATTCACTCAAATCCTATGACGATCCGACTTACCTTCATAATCTTGCTATAACGGACGAGTATACTTGCTCGTATGTGTTATTGGTAAAATTGGTAATTCACCTTTTATAAATTTAAAACTTGCACCTACCGGGCACATCACGCTATCACTATTTTTAAAAATGATGTTTTTGTGATTTTTCTTTTTATGAAGGTCTTATACTTCAAAAAAAAAAAAAAAATTACAAAAACAGACAAAGAACATAAATAATGCAAACTAAAATGAACAAAAGCTGGGTAGTGTAGAGAGTACCAAGTGTCGATATGGATGAAGAAGAGGCCTCTTCGCAGTTGTTGAAGTTGAGTTTTGATCGATCCCACCAGTGCTAAGCGAGTGCCTTTCATTTCCCACTTTGGATGCGGAGGAATTTCCAATTTACGGCTCGACATCTTTTCCATAAGTCTTTTAGGTAGAGGATACTTTCTTCGGATAGCATGCAAGCAGTGATTCCACCCTTAGTCTCAAGCACATGCACACGAGGAGAGATAGAATCTCCGGGATGTAAGCTTCCATCGATGTGAGTTTTCCCAAATGGAAGATGCTTTGCTATTGGGAATGTGGGAGTTTATGAGAACTTGAAGATCTCTGGTAAAACATTCCGAACCTTGTGGTTCCTTGTTGAAGTAATGGGTGGTAACTTGAGTAAGCAGAGAAATTAAGTGCCTATCGTCGATCAGTGTAAATTTCCTTTAGAAAGGTGAATTCCATTGAAGTGGAGTTCCTTGAAGAAGAATATTCATCTCATCATCCTTTAATTTCCACTCTATCACCCCATCGAAGTTTCCATCAGAAAATCGGCGAGACTTTCTACAATGAAAGTGAGTCATCGACTTCAAGATCAAAGGAGATATTTGGCCATTCTCTTGCCTCCTCCCGGTGATAGATTTCTGAGGGGAGCATTTTAAGTCTAGTGCATTGGTAGTAGGACTTGTATTGGTAGATGGAGACTCGGTTGAAGTGCGAAGTGCTTTCATCACATGGAATATCTTTATCGCCCTCTGCATTTTAGTTTACGTGAGATCGGCTTCCTTTACTTGAATCTTCGGTGTGACTCTGGTGCCGAGGAGAGGAGGGCGATGCTTGGTGCCGGGAGGAATGGAAGATGTTTCGTGATTGACCTTGGCGATGAGAGGCAACTTCGGTTGCTTGACGGGAATAGTGGAGAGGATTCCTTGGTTGGAGCATCATCGACCTTAGTCTTTTGGCTTCCGGGCGACTTCATTCTACGAAATCCTCTTTAGGTTGAGAGATTTTGCTAAAGATAATGATCTTTCCTCCATGATTTGGTTATATTTGCGATCTGGGACATGATCGGGAAAAGCCTTGACTTGTTTCATTGTTAGGCGAGTTGGACATTGAGTATTGGTTTTCACCACCATACTTATTTCATCTTTGGTAGGAGGTTTGTCCTTGGCCTTGAGCTTTGATGGCCTCTTTTGTACAATTGCTTGCCTCCTTTGTCTTCCCAGGCTCTCATTACGCTCAACATAATTGTCCTTGAGGAAATCTCCACCCGGTATACTTTGAGCTAGAAGGTCTTGAAATGACATCTTGAGTTAGAACATCCGGTGTTCGTGAGCATCCGAACCCTCAATCGTCCGGTTCTTTTCTTCTCTCATGAGTTAAAGATGAAAATTCATCTGTTTCAAGTTGTTTAGCCAATGCTACACTTTCCTTGACATCTCAAACTACGCCAATCTACTTGCTTGACCTAGTCTTTCCTCCTCGCTCACCTCAGTTAGGACCAAGCTCATCTTCGGTGATGACATTTTTCCCTTTATCATCGAGACTTAACATACTCATCTTGGATAGATCAACAATAGAATTTCTCTTTGGTACCTAGATCAACATGTTGATGTAGATTGTCAGCTGGAGTGGTCAAGACAACAACATCGGAAGATCTGCTTTGAAGGTGAAGGGCACGATGGTTCTTGAACAGAATGAAGATTGACCAATATCGGAGATGCATCCTCCGTTTGCATATCGGCGATCTGACCTTATCAACCCTGGGTTCTCGAAGCTTGAAGAAACCTTATGTGAAAAGGATCTCCTTAACTTCTTTGTAAGGACACGTTCCTTCTTTCTTGAGGAAGTAGCGACTCTTGATGAAGGGTCATTGAGAGAAACTTATTAACATGTCCAGAGAGATCGAAGGGAGGAACTTCTTGTTCTTCATCGAGGAAACCACAAGTTTCCTTTTGGAAGACCCTTTTAGTTTGAGCTCTAAGACCTTAACACGATTCTGCAGTTCTTCAATTTTACCTCCAAGAGACAATTTGGTCTCGCAAGTTCCTTTTCGATTATTAACCTCTGCGGCATACATTGACAAGAGCGTACAGATGAGAGAGTAATGGGGTCCTCGGCTCACCCGTGATTGCTACGTGGTAAGGGGAGCCTCATTGGACCTTCGAGTAACATGGTCATGCTCAATGTGGAAGATCTTCATCGAGAGGATCCCTCACGGGACTTGGTATGGGTGGTCTATGCAATCGACTCATCATGAGTAGCAAGTGTGGGTGAAAAGGCGGGACGGGGTGGGTGATGCGGAGCAACATGAGTTGCTTCAGCAGTTGAAGATGGGCCTCATCAATGTTAACCAATGGATTACCATCGGTAGCCACGGTGAGGTAGGAGGATTATGAGTCGCATTCTCCTCATCGTGACCTCATTACCTTGAGGCAACATGGTACTAAGCAGGGATGATGCTCCCACGAAAGTTGGTTCTCATGGTGGCAAACAATTTAGCGATCAAAGAACCTATGGGATAAAAAGCTTGGGTTGTGGTAGTGGTGTCTAAAATCATTTGTAGAAACCTTGGGTACATTAAAATTTTCCTTTGACTTTTGAATATTTTCAACCATGTTTTGAAAATATACTTAGAAAAATTGAAAGTTACCCACTTTCGACTGTCGACCATGTACAAATGAGCCACTCTTGATGAATTTGATCTTAATCATGGGATGTATATCTGCAATCCGAGATAAGGAGCAGACAAAATGCGATCTGAGACAAGCGCAAAACGAGACACTAAAACATACACAACAACAAAAACAAACAAACTAGAAATTATAAAGTTAGTGTTAGAGTACAAGCTAATATACAAAACAAAATAAACAAAATCTATAGAGTTTGCACAAATCCTCCCCGAGGCATATGCCTCCCGAGGCCTATGCCTCCCCTTAAACTATCGGTCAAGGTTTAGCATTCCAATATTGACCACGGTGTTGAAACCTTGGTCCATCAAACGCTTTGTTAATAAGTGCATACATTGTCATCGGTGTGAATTTTAGCCACTTTTATCAAATGTTTTCATAAGCATCTCTTATAAAGTGGTGCACGATTTCAATGTGTTTCGTTCGATTGTGGCGGATTTTTGACTATGCGAGATGGTACTTTGATTATCTATATGAATTGTAGTGTTCATAAAGTTGTACCCATAGTCCGGCAATTGGTTACGAATCCAAAGGAGTTGTCCTGACAATTTGCGGCGACAACGTACTACCTTGATGGTTGAGGTGGCCACGATAGTTTGTTTCTTGCATTGCCAAGAAATCAACCTTTGCCTAGAAATTGGCGACCTCAGGTTGTGGATCTTCTATCGGTTGCACCGGCATAATCATTGTCACTATATGCTTCCAACGAAGGAGATTCTTTTGGGTACTAAAGGCCTAAAAGTGGTTGGCCTTTGAGGTACTTAAAGATCTTCTTGACGGCATTGAGATGGGAAGCAAGAGGTGACTTGATGTCGAGAACAAACACTCACGACAAATGTAATATCGGTCTTGAAGTCATCGAATACATCAATAGACAATCATGGACTGTGCGGATGAACATTCACAGTAGATCTGGTTCATTATTTGCTTTAGCCTTTGGAGCTTCATAAGGTGTTGTGGCGGTTCTAACACCTTCCATACCAAACTTCTTCAAAATGTCCCTCACATATTTATCTTGGTGATAAAGATGCCATCTTGTTCTGTTTGAACTTGGAGACCCAAAAGAAAGTAAGTTCTCCATGCACTCATTTGAAATTCACCGCTTCATAAGTTCCTCGAATTCCACCGCACCAAGCTTCGTTTGTGGAACCAAATATAATGTCGTCCACATACACTTGCACCGAGAATGATGTGGAGTAATTCTTCTTGAGAGCGAGTTTTGTCAATAGCCCTCGCTATAGCCATGCTTGATGAGGAATGATGGCCAAGCATACCAAGCCCTTGGTGCTGATGTAGACCATAAAGAGCTTTAACAACCTTGTAAACATGATTTGGGTGATCAGGGTCTTCAAATCCCTTTGGTTGAGTGACATAAACCTCTTCTTCAATCTCACCATACAGAAAAGCACCTTTGACATCCATTTGATACACCATGAAGCCCATATAAGAAGCATAAGCCAAGAAAATCGAATTGCTTCAACTCGCAATGAGGCAAACACTTCATCATAATCAATCCTTCCTCTTGTCGAAGCCTTGTGCTACTAATCTTGCTTTGTTTTGATCACAACACCCCTAGCATCTCTTATTCTTGAAACCCATTTTGTCCCAATGGCATATTTGCCATCGGTAGTGGTACCAGATCGAACTGCTGATTGTGAAATTGTTGCATCTCTTCTTGCATTGCTTCTAGCCAACTTGAATCGTTAAGAGCTTGAGATACCTTGGTTGGTTCCACGAGAGAAAACAAGCAAGCAGACAATGTTTGAAGTACGTGTGATTGTCTCTTTGTTGGTTGGAGACATAAGAGAGAAAAGCAATCTGTCCAAATTGAGGACTTGTGATAGCCCTTCGAGTTCTAACGGTGCGAAGATCACCTATGATGTTGGATTGAGGATGGCGGTGTTGATCCTCACGAGTAGCGATGGGGTTGACTTCAATGGATGAATCAAGATTAGTGATGGTTGGTTCAAATTGACATCATAAGAGGGTGAGGTGAAGATGCCACTTTGGGTTGATGATTTCAAGTTACGAGGTTTTGAAGCGTGTATAGGGTTCTGAAAGTCCGAAGATACTTGAGAAGGAGCAGCATAGCCTTGAGCAGATTTGGGGATGGTAGGTGTGTGAGTCAACTTCGGCAGACACGTTGTTTGCTTCCTCCTTCATTAGCTACCCTTCTTTCGGTTCTCTGCTTCAAGCTTGGCGACAAATTCTTGAGTGCGGAGCCTAGCAAGGTCCTCGACATAATGAGTCATCTTCATCACTCGAATCGGTATCCTTGGAGGTGGTACGCAATATTGTTAGGGAGAAAGAAGACACAAGTATGGGTTGCTCATCATCTTCAAACTCATTTCGAGTCATCATCAAAGGGACCTGCATGGTTAGTTGGAATTCTTGAGAACACGCATTTGATTAGCCAAGTGTCTAGTGTAACCCAGGAATCAGTTAAGTAGTCAAGGTCAAAAGACCAAGTATGACCACGTCCTTGAACATTATGCTTATCTTCGAAAATCTCGGGTTCAATGTCTCCTCTATCTTCTTGGCTTGCAAATTGTACACCACAGCAGGCCTTCTTGTGGTGAATAGCCCACAATATAACCATCATCGACCTTCTCATCAAACTTTCCCAGCGGATCCTTGGTGTTGAATGGTCACTTGACAACCAAAAGGTTTAGGTAGTGAATGCGAACCTTTCAAAGAAGTTCATATGGGGTTTTGAGTTGTGAGTGCGGTAATGGACACCTGTTTAGCACATAGCGAGGCGGTGCCAACTTGATCCGAACATAGTGGGCGGTTTAGAGTGCGCAAGCATGGATCTAGCAGCCTCTATTAAGGTCTATTCTTTCTTTCACCACCCCATTTTGTTGTGGGGTTCTTGGATTACTATAGTCCCTTTTTATGCCTTTTGACCCATAGAGGTTCTATAAGAATAGCATTTTGAACTACATCCCATTATCACACGAATTCCCTTAACCTTTTTGTTCAATGATTTTCAACAAGGTGATGAACTCGATCGACTTGAGAGGTTTCATCTTTGGTTACGAAAGAACACCCACAAAATCGCTATAGCCATCGGTGATAACCAAACAGAAGAACTTATGATCAATGCTTGACTTGAGTTGGACCAAACAGATCCATGTGAAGCAAGCGAAGAGGTTCGATAATGATGCTCATAGCATTGATAGCTTTGTAAAGCTACTGTGTTGTTTTCCTTTGTTGCAAGCGACACAATTATGATCATTTGTGAATACTTTGGTGGGAAGACCTTCAACAAGACCCATTTAGAAAGTTTGTTAATGGTCTTGAAATTCACATCGCCATCCTCCTATGCCATTTGTGGACTCATCTAGAGATGCTTTAGCCACCAAGCAAGTGAGGTCACCACTGGTTGAACTTCATTAAGGTTGAATGTGTATAAGTTGTGGGTTCGAGGAACCTTGATGAATTAAGTTTCTTACGGGAGTTTGAAGTCTTTAAACTGACACAAGACATTCATTCTCGGTGAAGAGAACTTTATTCTTAGTGTCACAGATTTGTGAAGCAGAGAACAAGTTGAAATCTTGAGTTCTTAACAAAGTACACATTTTCAAAATCTAGATGAGGTGTCTTTATGGTGCCTTTTCCGTGATACTACCATCACTTCCTCCAAAAGTCACATTGCCTCCTCCTTACATAGGGACAAAATTGTGCATCATATCCTGTTTCGGACATGCTTCGGAACAACCACTATCAACAATACCAATATTCTTATGCTTAAGGGGATGATCCACAAACAACAACAAAAATATATACAAGCAGTTAGTATTAGGTGGAGGTTCAGTCATTCTTGACTTGAACACGCTATCAGAATCAGGTTTAGGGCATGAAGTTTTAGAGGATCCACCATTGTTCTTGGTCCTCCTTGATAATTTGGTCCTTGTTGGTCAAGAACAACTTTCTTGAGGACTTGGCGGCGGTGCTCCATATCCGTCCCAAAGCCTACATAGAGTCAACATATGAGGCCAATAACCATGTTTAAAGTATGGGCTAGTGGGTTGAACATATAGTGCAGTGGCTGAACCTCTCAATGAGAGTCGAGTCTTTCTTTGCTTGAGGGACATAAGGTGGAATATTAGCAACATTGGTCGATTAGGTTTGTGTTTAGGAGGTAGCACATGCACCCAATCTTTGTTCATAAAATCACAATCCTTAATCAAATGAAATTCTTGCCGCATACAAAACATGTCTTCTTCTTAGAAGTTTTATTCAAAAAGGGAGATGTTGGATTACATGCGAAGTACTTAAAGCAGATACATTTAAGGAATTGATTTTATGATGATTATTCAAACATTTAAAGATAAGTCTTCGAGGAAAGCTGTCTTGGAAGTTGATTCCTCGTGACTTTCCTAGAGGGCTCACAAGTAGGCGGGGTGCGAGGCTTGGGTGTTGGTTCGAGGCTTGGGAAGGTCGGACTTCTCATTTGAATCCTGACTTTCATAGGAAGTAGACCGCTTGATCAGATGAATTGTCATTTGTCGAGCAAGAGACAAAGTCATTAGATGAGGTATCGAGGTGCAGCAAGTCTTTGACTTTTGCCATATAGGTGATGTGATCCATCAAAGTCAGCAGTGATGGATAGGTGCATGGGCATAAATTACCTCTAATAGGACCGGTGCAACATGCATTTCACCTTCTTTACAAAATTAGCTAGCTTAGGTGGTGTGGATTCGACCATCATGCTTACTTCTGCTCCTACATACTTTTGAAAACCTAATCCTAAGCCGAGAGGTTCTTGTTTGTTGTTATAGGTTCTTTGGCGATTATCACACGAAATTAACCATTGTTTATGCCTAGCTATTTCCTCGACTAGTTTTCTTTAAGCTCTAGGTTCTCGAGACCGACTTCATCCTTTGCTTTCTCGAGCAGTTTAAGTAATTATTGCAACTTCTAGATCAAAGCTGTAACACTTTTATCTTTTCTTCATAAGCTATTTGATTCTTTTGAAACCATACTTTTTGTCTTTCTGAGTTTTAATTCGAGTTTATGAGCTTCGTTATCAATATAGCATGCATCAAACTTAGGTTTCATAGCATCAAATTCTTCTTTAAGTTCATTGTATCTAAGACTACGACCAAATATACAATTGTGTACACGAGATAGTCCCATCAAGGCAAACCGATCATGCCTTTCATCAAAGTGCACCTTGCAAGCGGTCAAGCTTGTCGGTATCATGAGCTTCCTCATTAACGAGTTCATGTGCGATCCAGTTGACTGTTCATCCATGGTGAGGAGTGCTGAGCTCCACTTCTTGCTGTTTCTGCGATAGGAAAGTTATTTGGCTCCATCTCCATTCTTTACGTCCTTGCATTCTCTTGAAAATGCCCCATCGATGACAAGTGTAGCACTTGACTTTCCTCCTATCAAAGCGGTTGGTTCCTTTCCGCGAAAACAAACTTCCTTCGACCTTCTCTTCAAACCTTTTGATGTCCAGCGGCAATGCCACACATTTTAACTTCATTTCCTCCATTTCAAGAGGTCCACGATCAAAGTCTTCGTATGCAAGATCTTTGCTGAGTATCATAGTCGACAACAAGCAGATGAAGAACATCCTCCATCACACCGCTAGTCTTGGGTTGTGAAGATTGTGGAGTGGGACGAGTGTTATGTGGTGGAGTGGGAGGCGGGATCTTTGGAAAGTAGTTGGAACTAGGAGATGATGGAAGATAGTTGGAGCTAGGAGCTTGTATCATCATGTTGGAATGAGATGTCCCAACAAAAGTGCATGGTTAGAAGAAGATGTACGGTGGGGAGTCGACATCAGGTTCAAGAGTTCGAGTCATTGTATAGCTCATCAAAGTGAGCATGTCCAACCCTCCTTTAGCCTTGAGTGCAATACTAACATGCAACCATGATGGTGGCAAGGACGCAAGAACTTTGAGTTGCAATCTTCATTGTCGGTTTAGCATTGGTGATTCGGTGACTCGAATCTATGGAACTGTCGTATCCTCGTGGATACCTTCTTCCGGATATATTGAAGTCCTGGCTGTTGTCTTAGCATGGACTTCCTCATTCTCTTTGATTCTTCATTTCCACCGAACCTTGCTTTGAGAGCCATCCATATGTCTTTAGCATCATCCATATGGTGAAAATCACATAGATGATCTTGGTGTAACTTGAGCGAAATAGTTTTCACTTTATGCTCTCTCTCGCATGGCGGCACTTCTTGATTGATTTTGGTGGAGCCATGATAAACTTCCCATCCACATGGGAATCATTTTCTTTAGACTGTTTCCTTTCTTTACTACCTCCCATGATTCCAATCAATATTGGAAATCCGGTTTTCCATCTTCATAGTCAAAGTTCATATTCTTCCCTCTTTAAATAAGGAAATTTACCATTCTTTGTTTGTGAGGTAATTTGTTGCATGGAAGTGGTGTTGGTGTTGTTTGTGTTGGTGACTTCATTTTCATTATCGGATCGGGCATGGTGAATGAGTGTTTGGTACGTATGGGGTGAGAATGGTTCTTAGTATCGTAGAGACTTTCAGAGGCCACGATACCACTTGTTAGAAACACACATGAGACCTTGATAGATCTTAAGCACTCGGAGATCGTTAGTGTTGCCTATGTAATCACAAGCAAACTAATAGAAGATCTCTACAACTTGGTATTGTAGCGGAAAATAAATACAAGTTATAATAACTAAGAACACTTTTGATCCTCTATGGATCTTTGATTATAGAAACTCTATGTTTGGATAGAATACAAGACTTGAGAAACTTGAGAAAAACTTATCTATTACAATCTATCATGGTTTCTTATATAGGCAAGAAACCACAATGAGCGTTGACAATTTACGCTTCTACCACTAAACTAGACTAAGCATGCATCTAGACAAGCATGCAACTAATCATATTGTTTTGTTAATCATTTTGTTTATTACGATAAGCTCTACATGTCTGGCGCCAACCTATACATACAGTGACTTTTACTCTAAAGCGAGCTTATCTCTCTACGTGGTTCCACTTTCGGACAACACCTTTATGCCTTTAACACTTCTGTTGAAGTATAACGTCGGCATAATCCTTTCTTCTTGAGAATCTCTTGTTGAAGCTTGGTAATCGATGGTTTATGCTTGGCGAATCGGTAGCTTTCCTAATTCCCAGCAGTTATGGTTATACATAACGTGTTAAGCGAAACAGTCTAGGTGCTATGGTTATCGATGTTAAGCGACCGAGTCTAGGTGATATGGTTATCGTAACGTCGATATGGTTATACGTAACGTGTTAAGCGGCCATCGAGTCTAGGTGATATGGTTATCGTGCGTGTTAAGCGACCTAGTCTAGGTGCTATGGTTATCGTAACATGTTAAATAGCGAGTCTAGGTGATATGGTTATACGTAGCGTATTAAACGACCTAGTCTAGGTGCTATGGTTATCGTAACATGTTAAGCGACCGAGTCTATGTGATATGGTTATCGTAGCGTGTTAAGCGGCCGAGTCTAGGTGTTATGGTTATCGTAACGTGTTAAGCGACAGAGTGTAGGTGTTATGGTTATAGGTAGCGTGTTAAACGACCGAGTCTAGGTGCTATGGTTATCGTAATGTGTTAAGCGGCCGAGTCTAGGTGCTATGGTTATCGTAACATGATAAACAAATGAGTCTAGGTGTTATGGTTATCGTAGCGTGTTAAGCGACCTAGTCTAGGTGCTATGGTTATGCGTAACATGTTAAATGACCGAGTCTAGGTGATATGGTTATCGTAGCGTGTTAAACGACCTAGTCTAGGTGCTATGGTTATGCGTAACATGTTAAGCGACCGAGTCTAGGTGATATGGTTATCGTAGCGTGTTAAGCGACCTAGTCTAGGTGCTATGGTTATCGTAACATGTTAAGCGACCGAGTCTATGTGATATGGTTATCGTAGCGTGTTAAGCGGCCGAGTCTAGGTGTTATGGTTATCGTAGCGTGTTAAGCGACAAGTGTAGGTGTTATGGTTATAGGTAGCGTGTTAAACGGCCAGAGTCTAGGTGCTATGGTTATCGTAATGTGTTAAGCGACCGAGTCTAGGTGCTATGGTTATACATAACATGATAAGCGAATGAGTCTAGGTGTTATGGTTATACGTAACATGTTAAGCGACCGAGTCTAGGTGTTATGGTTATACGTAGCGTGTTAAGCGAGCAGTCTAGGTGTTATGGTTATCGTAACATGTTAAGCGACCGAGTCTAGGTGCTATGGTTATCGTAGCGTGTTAAATGAGCGAGTCTAGGTGCTATGGAGATACATCGACGATAAAACCATTTTCCACTCCCGTTCCCGCATGTAATCGACCATTGTTATGTGTGTTTTGTGTGAATTGTGATTGGGTTTTGTGTCTATTGTGTTTTGCGAATTGAGGATGATCGGTTAGGTTAAACTGTAAAAAATAAAATTATATAAGTTTATTTAATATTGAACACTTTTAAATAATTTTATGTAACATGTGCAAATAAAATCAACATTAGTAAGATTATGATGTACGCAATCCACTCAGCAATTATATGGATTTGACTTTTATACTACTTTTAAATAATTTATGAACACTTTAAAATAATTTATGTAGGCAACTTTGCCAACGACGTGTCGTCGGCATAATAACAAAATAAATAATCATTTATAATAGGAAAAAATGCATATATATCCCTCCCAAAGTGACTAATTGCATATATATCTTTTATACAAGTTTTTTATGCACATAATACAATGGTTTTTATGCATGCTTTGGATATATATATGCAATTTTGCATTTTCAGGAGGATATATATGCAAAAGTCCCTATATAAGATTGCCAACGCCCTGGCGTCGGCATTGTTAAAACAAAATTGAATTGCTTTAATCACACGCTAATCACCCAGTAATTATTTGGATTTATATTCCCGACGACTTGGCGTCGGGAATATATAAGCGCCAAAAGATCCCGCAAAAATTGCACGAAAATACAAAGTCAATTTGACTTTTATATTGCCGACGACCGTCGTTCGGCATTATATTAACATAAATTTTCAACGCATCTCCCCGGTCAAGGGTTTTTGTCGTGTGGCGTATGTTGCAACGCCTTGCGATGGCGTCGGCATTGTATTCGTCGCTTTGTTCTCCCGATTCTTGTAGTGATTGGGTAAAATCCCTTTGGTTGAATTGAAGGAAGATGGGTAAATTTGAGATATGATCATTATATGATCATGTAAATAATTAAAGAGTTATAGTAATGATGGGATGACCTTATTATGGGTTAAAGTTGAGTAATTTATGGGTTGAATCATCATATAATCAAAATATGATTATATGATGATTAGGGGTTGTTTATGTAATATTGTTATAGACATTTGATTATGTACTAAGTGCATGTTATAATTATGTGGTTAAGATGTTAGCTATGGAAAGTAATGGATGATGATATTAATGAAGATGGTGGTGATATAGTGAAGCTTAGCTTGGAGCTAAGGTAAGTAAACCGGTTATAAGTTAATGTTATATGGATTTCAATGCATTATGTGTTATGTGATGTTATGTTAAGGACATGGTATGACATGTGATATTGGATAGTAAGGCTAGTTTGGCATAACTAGCAAATGAATGTTAGAATAGGATAGCTTGACTAGGAAGTAAATGGTGAAGCTTAATGATGGCTTAAGGTATGTCTTATGTTCAAATGTTGTAATGGATGAATGGTTATAATGTGTATTGTGTGATTGATGTATAATGTTAAGTTATATTCGTTTTGCTTACTAAGCCTCAGGCTTATGGTTTAAGTGTTTAATGTTTTGTAGGTTGTGTATTGATGCTGGACTTGGATTAAGGTCTAAGGTTGGATTATCTTTGAAGTTAGAAGATGGTAAGAAGGTAGAGCTTAGGTGAATCTGAGCTCGTTTCAATGTTGTGCCCAGAGTCGTTAATGGTTTTGTAAGCGTGTTGTCAAGTGTCAAAGCTTATGTCATGATTGTTACAATATTTTGGTTGTCAAGTTGTATGTCATAGTAATGGGTTAAAGTTTAATATTCAAATGGGTCAAAAGCGGTGTTTGGCATAACACGATTACTTTGTAAAGCACTTTTCATGGTCATTATGACCAAGTTTATGCATATATTTGATGTTTATAATGTTTTAATGATTTCTGGAAGTTTTGGTGTTATGTCATGTTATAGAAGTTGTTTTCCGAAAAATGGATCAAAAGTACACAAAAGGGTTATGCAGAAAAAGGGGTGTTTGGAGAAGGTCTATTTTAACCCATTTTAGGTCAAACGGGTCAAGAATATTTGGAAAAACAATGTATATGGTTAAGTGTTTGTAAAGTGGTTAAAATAGTTTGGAGAACTAGTTGGAGAACTAGTGGAGAACTAGTTTGGAGAACTAGTAGAGAACTAATTTGGAGAACTAGTGGAGAACTAGTTTGGAGAACTAGTCGAAGTCAGTTTTCGAAAAATCATATATTTTTAACCGGAAGTCGTCACGGTCGTGCCACCGTCATTTCAAAGGTAATTGAGTCTATTTTCATGTAAAATACTTTCAAGGGTTCGGTTTGTTCTGAAATTATATCGGTTCAACGATTAGCAGTGGGTCAATTTTAAGTCAAGTCGCATCCGCGTAAAAATTTAAATTTCAATGATTTTAAGTCGTGTTGTTCACGGGGCGTTACAATTCTTAGTATAAGAATTCTTGTTTTGTATTGATATTATAGAATGTAAGAATGTATGCCTTGATCTTTAAAAGTTTTTTATTTTGAGCTTAATGGTAATGCATGGGCCTGTCCATGGCATTATAAAGTTAATTGTAAATTTTGTGGATATATATAAAATTCTCCTTTCACAAAAATAAAAAAATAAAAATAAAAAATAATAAAATAAGAATACAAGCTTTAAACTTAAAACCAACATTATCAATCACCACGATCAATGCAAACTTATCATATATATTTTATAAAATAAAGTTAAAAGAAAAATATCAAACATGACCGACTTTGGTGAACCGGGGTAACTCGGGTCACATGAAACCCGGTGAGTCAAACTTAGTTTTCAAGCCCGATTCATTTTGGCCAGTTTTTTCGGACAAAAAACGGCACTTGCACTAAATAGATACTTCATCCGTCTCAAAATTATTGTTCACCGAAAAAAACATACAGTTTAAGAAAAACAATATAATTACAACTTTTTCTTTCTTGCTTTTTACATGATAAAAGTTTTACCAAATTTCGATCAATTTTTGAACTCGATCAATATTTAAAAGTGAATAATTAATATAGTAAAACTTGAAAAGGAAATGATGATAATAAATTTGGGACGGGTTGAGCGTTAAAAATTTGTATATGTTTTCAGAATACAAGTTTTTAATGCATGATGTACAATGCAACTTAAGAATGTTATGAGTATATATACAAATATGCAAGTTTTAATGAGTATATACGCAATTCCTCCTAAATTATATTAGTGTAGTATTAAAAAAGTAGTAATATGGGAGGTTGGAAATAAAACGGTTGCACAAACACAGCCTCTGAATTACGCAAACGGACTGAGAAAAACACTCACCCGGGATTCTCTCTTTTTTTTTTCTCACCAAACCAACCAAACTCATCTTCATAAAACATTTCATTACTCATAACAACCATCTCTTCTTCTTCTTCTTCTTCTTCAGGTACAAGATTTTATTTAATCTGAAATTGGTTTTCATTAGTTTCATGCATGTTTCTTTTATTATAATCCATTCATTTCAATATCATATACTTTTGTCACCTTTTGCTATTTCTTGAATCTTGAGGTGTTTATGAATTTCTAATTTTTATGATGTGGGTGTTTGATCATATAAACATCTGTTACTTAAAATATGCCTAAATCACTTATTTGTTGCGTTTGGTAATCTGATTCTAGTTATAAAACTATGAGAATGTGTATCCAAACACCCCCTTAGTTACAGGCTACGAATTATGTGAAGAAAAACATCATTAGTCTTAAGTCCACAAAAAGGTGTGAATTGGCGGGAACATCCTGACCTCGGTTGCCTTTTGGCACATGCCATTGTCCACCCCACAAGGAATAGTTCCGACAACTCTCCTGCCCAGTGGGGCACCAACCGGAGTGAGCACGAGACGAGATTCGAACCTCGACCTTTTTATCCAAATCTCTCGGTGGGCCATGGGTTTTTGGACGTGGAGTCTAACTGGCCCAAAGCCTTTGGTCATCATTAGTCTTAAGTGATAGTGTTACCCACCAAAGTTAGTTTTATAAGGCACTTTTTGGGGGCAAGATGCGGGTAAGAGAGTTTGGACTATAGTTTCGTATGTTTCTTATTCATTCGAAAGTCTTGAAATGATATTACCCGATAGTGAATTATTGTGTTACCATCGGTCTTTGTTGAACTGTATACACAAGATGTCCGAGGCAAACGAGGTATCCAAAGACCTTAATGTTGTTGATAACGATCCAAAAGTTGAAGTAAAGGATGACCCTTCTCTTGAAGAAGTTGCAAGTCATCTTGAAAAAGCGGAGGAGAATCCCATGCCCTCACGAGCCCAAGAGGTATACTTTCCTATGTAAATCTACTTATTTGTGTATTCTCATCGTTAGAAATGCATTTATGATATTGGTTTGGGTTCATAATGAATGATAAAGGCTGTGTAAGACATTCAGCTAATAGTCCCCCTTCAACTATGTGCTTAGTCTCGACATTAGAATTTAGATGGATAAATGGAGTTAACACATAGTTCAGTTTTAGCGAGGTCAACTAAGCTTTACAAGTGAGACTATTTGAATCGCTTTGCTTGTTTTTTTTTTTTTGTTTTTTTTTTTCCTCTTACAAACTGTGTGAAAATAGAAATTACCTACAAATTAACGTGCACTTTAGCTGTTCAGAATGAATGACTTTGGACAAGATGTGGAAGTGTATATGCAAAATAAAAAATAAAAATAAAAGAAAAAAGAATCCCACTCGACTTTTCCTTGAAATTGCTTGTTCTTGCAAAATTAGTGTCTTGTCTGTATTTTCTCAAGAACAATAGCTTGTGTACATTCACATTAGCTCTTTTTAATCATTATGTGCAGGAGGCAGTCATCAAGAAAAAGTATGGAGGATTACTACCAAGGAAGACCCCGTTAATCTCAAAGGTCACTGGAATCTTTCATGTTTCTTTGTTTAATAAGGATATAATTAGGATTCATAGTTCTCGTATGAATAGCTTTCTTGCCTGATCATATACAGGACCATGATCGTGCTTTCTTTGATTCAGCCGATTGGGCACTAGGAAAGGTATAGAATGAATTTTTCTTGAATCTTAATCTATTTTGAAGTTTTGATGCTTCATGTTATGGTTGTCTATCGTGCAAACATCAGGGATCGTAAAAGAGTAAAGGACCTTTAGAGGCACTGCGCCCAAAGTTACAGGTACATATATATGTATTTTAAGTATCTTCTCTTATTGGTTTGAATTGAAGATTCTGCATAATCGATTATCTTAAAGGCATTGGCAATGAAAAATGATTTTCTAATAGTGTTCTTAATGGATTGTATTAGACATATATCTCAATTGTATTTCACTTGATGATTTCCTTAGCCAACACCACACCATCAAGCTCGTTCAAGAAGGTCATCTTATGCTCCTGCAGATGAAGGAGAAGGTACTGTCTACAACAACACTATAATATAGTTTTGTGCTGCAAATATTAAATATCTAAAAGTTTCTTTTTTTCTTTCTTTTCTTGCCTTTCTTTTTTGTCACAGTAGATGGTGGTAGCCCAAATGTTGCTTCAGAGGATCAAGGGGCTGAACTAGACATGGCTAATGATGAAAAAACTCATTCTGAAGATCAAAGCCATCCAAACTGAGGGCATTTATAACATTTGCATGAATTTTGCACCAATTGTTTCAGAATCAAGAAACACATACATGTCTGATGAAACTATACCCATGTTGTACGCTCAGAGTTTTACCATCTTTGTGTGTGGCCTACATCATATTATGGGCAAAATAAAATCCTTATGCTTGTTTTCTTATATTTTTATCTGTTATATGACAAAATGGTTCAGTTTTAGTTCAAGTTATGGCCTTGAGGTTGATTATAGCACTTCCACTCAGAAAGACAGAATGAAGAGTTGCTAAGACCACTCGTAGCAGGACCAAAGCGAGTTTGGTCGGTCTCCCATTTAGGATATGCGCCCACCTCCAAAAATTGAAAGATTTGGTTGCCTGCCAACCGAATGAATTGAGTGTGTTTGTGCGTGTGAATCATTTTATTTATTTATTTATTTTTGTGAGGTATGTCTGAGCATTTGGTCATGCATTTGATCTAGTTGAGTTGGCGGAGTTGTTTGGTCAATTTTGTGGTCACCACTACTAATAGTCTAACTCATTCTCCCGAAACAAGGATCATTGATGTCGCCACAGTTAGATTTGAAAGAAGCTGACCGACAAGATGGATACGATCAACATAGGCATTTTTTTTACTGATATTTAGTGTGCCGAATGCCCTAATATACAACAAATACTCTATTATAAATAAAAATAATCTAAGCTGTTATAACAAGATGATTTGACAGATTTTTATGCATTTGGATGCCCATTTATTGGACTTTTGGTGTGTACAACTTTCATTTGACCATGGAAATGAAACTAACCAAATAGGCAATATCAAACCAATTTGTCAAATAAATATTTAGTGTTTAAATATTGAGTGTTGATATATAGACCTAAAAGATAGGCCTCTTATTGAAACTTGTCCATCTGATTAAGCATGAGTGTCGCATTTATTACCACATTTGTAAGCCTAAAACTAAAACCTAAATTTAGATCTAAAGATGTGATTGGTTAATTTGAAAACTTAATTAGTTAAAAATGATGAGAGAGAATAAATGTGGGACACTTGTCATGAATTGTATGGATTAGGTCTAATAATACGTCTATTTTTTGTCTATATATTAGCACTCAATATTTAAACACTAAAAAAGTGTTTTACTGTACTAAAAGATACAGTACTGTAACAAGAACATACAACCATTGAAGCACCAATCCTAAACTATCTCTAGTGGCCATGTTTGTTGGTTTCATCCCCCTTACTACTTCACCCACTCATATCACCTTCCACAACTTGAATATCAAACTGCAACTGAATAATGGTAACAAATCAATCCACAAAATTTCAAAATCACCATCTTTATTATCATGTAGGAGTAGTAACAGTAGCAAGATTTGCTTATTATGTGGTAGAAGACCATTTTTAGCCACATTATCCACAGCTCTCATCCAGATTAACAAATCCAATGCTTCAGATTCACTACCTGATGATCCTATGGTACCCAATTTTCATGTTCATTTTTTAATATGTGATGTATTGTATGTATAATAATTGCCTTAAGAATGATAGTTTGGGATTCTGTTACTTCTATATAATGTCTGTTGTTGGAAATTTGAGCACTTTTGTCGAATGATTCTGAAATGATAATAACTGCTCCAATTTGATTATTTGCTGGCATCTTAAATCTTTTGGTATGACTGATAGAGCTCGTGAGAGCTTTTTATTGACATAATCAAGAGTTCCCTATGGTGGTACTATATAAGTTGGAAATACCCTAGATGTAGTTTATGAAACCTCTAACTCAACTTCTGTTTATTGGTTTGACCTACTTAAGCTCCCAGGTCAATTTAATCATGGTGTAACTCAATTTACCTCTCCTATGTTGGTCGTGTATGTTACCCCGGCAATAATATTTCTAGACAAATTTTGAGTCTGCATCACGAAGACTTGTTGAGCTATTAGCTCGAACTGAACTCGGCTCTTTTGTAGCCACAATTAGAGTCAGTTGGCTAGAATCAGAGCTCTTGCAATATTGTCAGTTATCATAGCTGACTTCAAAAGTCAAATTCTGTTTCATTTTAAGGGACCAGTAAAGTAGCCATGGCTTTCTTATATTTAGTATACTGAACGAAAATGTGATTTGATGCTTTATGAAGGCTGTGCTGAACAGGGTTCACCCTCCAAGACCGGATTGGTATGAGGAGTTCTATGCTGGAGCCATGGATAGAACTATGAAAACTTATGAGGCCGAGGTTAGTAATCAGGTCAATTATTTTAATTGTGAACCAGATATTTGGGTCTAAATCAGTAAATGACACTTGATATTTGATAAGATTGCAGGTTTAAAGTCACAGCTATTTGCAAATTTGACAGAAAAAAAGGCTGAAAAAATATTAGAGGTTGGGGTAGGGACGGGTCCTAATCTGAAATATTATGGCGGTGGGGCTTCTGGTGTAAGTGTAGTTGGTGTAGATCCGAATAGAAAGATGGAGAAGTATGCCCGAGCTGCAGCAGAAGCTTCTGGTTTGCATCAGACAAATTTCAAGTTTATACAGGCTGTACATTTTCTTCATGATCTTGCTTCTATCCCTGAATGATTAATAAGCTCGTCTTAATATGTATAACAACTTTTTGAAAGCATACATTTAATTGCAGGTTGGAGAATCGTTGCCTGTAAGTGATGGTTCCATGGATGCAGTGGTGGAGTGCGTTGGTGCTATGTTCTGTTGAGGATGTTAACAAGACTCTTCAAGGTATATGTCTATCTCGTCAAATTAAATTTTATCTAAGCTGTATCAGTAAGATTGATTAAACTTCAGTTGGAGCTTTTAAAGAAACCTTTTTTAGTATCTGTCAAGAAGTATCGCAGTCCAAAAGCTTGAGTTGGAAACTATGATTTTAATGATTTTTTATGCAGAAATTAGGTACAGTGGGTACTAGAGTTGACAAGTGGGCTGTTTGGGTAACGGGTCAAATCAGATAATTTTGTACGGGTCAAAACCGGTCTGCATTATAATGATTAATAAAGTTGATTACAATAATGATATAATTTTTGAATTAGCAGTTTAGGAGGTTGTATGTTTTCATCATACACTTTGGGCTACTTTCTGCCCATTTGACCCGTTAGGGATAAAACTTAACCAAAAGAATCCATTCACCATTAAATCTGTCCACATCCCCACCTTTAGACTGTATAGCGTATGGATATTTTCAACATCTCCAACTACGGTCCGCAAATACTATGGGTTATATAAAAGTTAAAGCCATGTACGATAGTGATAGATGTTAATCACTCCATCTAAAGTTACTCTTTCTGTTGATATTCCCTCTTATCTACAAACAAGGTCCACATTTTAGTTTTCAGTGTTGAGTGCATTACGTTTTCAGTTTTGACGTCTCATTGTTAGTGACTTACCTTTTCCGCTTCAGGAATCAGCAAGAATTGTTTTGGTTGTGACTTGTGATGATAATAAGTTACAGCATTTGTTAAACATTTTGAATCTATAACGTTAAAACATGATGCCAATTTTTGATTCTAAAATATAATTTAGCATATTCACTGTTCTTTTTTTTAGGGGAAAACAGATGAGTTCTTTCGCGAACTATCCTGTTTTTCCTTGTTCACAAACATTGTCACTAGATATGCATTTCAGAACTATAAATTGCATATGGCAGGTAATGATATATCAATAAACAAGAAAACGTAAATACATTTTAGCTTCTGAGACCATTTTTACACTTTTAAGTCCCGATCTTGGGAGAAAAAAAGAAGTAAATTGTCATCTTGATTGTGTGCAGAGATCAAGAGGGTGCTTAAACCAGGTGGGCTTTACATATTTGTGGAGCATGTAGCTGCCAAAGGTACTAAAATGAATCTACATTAGACTACCCAATAAGCGGCCGACTTGTGGTTTTGTTGCAAACTAGTCGTTTTATTTGCCAAATCTGTAAAAGTCACTAAAGTGTGCTAATTGCTAAAACAAGTGATTCTGACCATCTAAGTTCACTCGGTAAAAAGCATCACCACACAGTTCTTTGACTTAGTTTTCTGGTGTCATTCTTGGAGCAGATGGTACGTTTCTTAAAGTTATACAGCGTGTTTTAGATCCATTGCAGCAGACAGTTGCTGATGGATGCCATCTTACGAGGAAACAGGAGACAGTATTTCTGCAGCAGGGTTCTCGAGTGTTGACATCCAAACAGCTTTCCTTTCTTCTGCATCACTCATAAATCCTCACGCATATGGCATTGCTCTCAAGTAGAATAATACTATCATCTATTTACGTATAGATATATAATACTGGACCACTTTTTACACATTTGACATCGTTTGGTATTATTATATTTTGTTTATATCTCGCAAAGCTTTATGTTTACAATAATTAAGCATGTAAACGTTGATATATTTGTCCATTTCAAAGGAGCAAATCCATGATTGTGAGAAGATAAAGTACCCAATCATATCATTTGTTTTTATCTAATAATTACTAATCTAAATCATGTCACCATTATCACGTTCTATGGATCTAAAACTTCATCCTATTTTTTCTTTTATCTAACATTTCTCCCAAGAATCAAAGTCTCACAATCTAGGATCAACAATGATGATAGTTTCATTTAAAAGGCTTGGCTTCGTGACTTATAGGTGTCGTTTGTTTTTTGAGCTTTTACTCTTCATCTCGTAAAACCATGTATCGCAAAGAAGAGTGCATTTAAATTCTTCGTTCGCGAAGAAAGCAATTTGTTTTTCTTGCTTATCAAGATTTCTTTCGTTTTTTTTTTTTTTCACTAGTATTTTTGTGTTGTTGAAGTAACTTTTTTTTTTTCTTTTCTCCTTTTCACTAGTTTTTTGTGTTATTGAGTGCAAAACAATCAATCGCTTAAAATACGAAGTATTAAAGACAATACATAATGGTTCAAAATATACCAATATCGATCGTTTTTTGTGGCATAAATCCTTTTGGCATATGGGTCAAATGGATCATTGTTTTCTTACGTTTTGGTATTTTTTTTTTACGTTTTCGACTATTTTTTACATTTTTGTCAGTTTTTTACGTCTTCGTTTGTTTTTCTTTTAAAGTTTTCGACCCATTTTAAAGTTTTGTTTGTTTTATCGTATTTTTCATTTTTTTCGTTTTCATCTGTTTTTATGTTTTATTTGGGTTTTTACGTTTTAGTCCGTTTGTCTATTTTTATGTTTTCGTCTATTTTTACGTTTCATCTCTTTTTACGTTTTTGTCGCTTTTACGCTTTCATCATTTTTAACGTTTTCCACGTTTTTACATTTCGCCATTGTTTACTTTTTACGTTTTCGTCGGTTTTCGTTTTCCTCCATTTTCTATGTTTTCATCTTTTTTTTAACGTTTTCGTCATTTTACATTTAGTCCATTTTCTTACGTTTTTGTATACATTTTACGTTTCAGTATGTCTTTTACGTTTTCATCATTTTTACGTTTCGTTTGTTTTTACGTTTCGCATTTTTCGTTTTCTTCCGTTTTTACGTTTTAGTCCATTTTTCACGTTTTCATCATTTTAATAGAATAAGCGGATGAAATATAAAACGGACTACAACGTTACAAGCGGACGGCGTAAAAACGAATGAAAACGTAAAACCGACAAAACGTAAAAGCGGTAAGCGTGAAAATCGACGGCGTAAAAACGGACGTAAAAAATGACGTAAAAGTAAAAAATTGGCGAAAAGTAAGGCGGACGAAAACGGCGTGAAGCGGACGAAGCGTGAAAAGCGACAAAACATAAGAAAATTGCCGAAACGTAAAAAGGGACGAAAAACTTACGAAAACATAAAAACGGACGGCGTAAAACGCAGCAAAAGCGAGCGAAAGGTAAAAAAGCGAAAACGAAAAATATGATCGGCGTAAAATATATGAAACGTAAAAAACATGTGAAACGGACAAAACGTAAAAATGGATGAATACGTAAAAAGCAGACGAAAACATAAAAAGCGGATGAAAACATAAAAGCGAGCGTAACGTCTAAAGCGGACGAAAACTTAAGAAAGCGGTAAAATGTAAGAAAGCGGACGAAATGTAAAAAGCAGACGGCGTAAAAGCAGACGAAACGTAAAAAGCAGGATGAAAGCGTAAAAGATGGCCAAAACGTAAAAAGAGGCGAAAAAGTAAAAAGCGGTGAAGACGTAAAAAGCGGTAACGTAAAAGAGCGGACGAAAACATAAAAATGGACGAAACGTAAAAGACGGACGAAACATAAAAGGGATGTAAGATATTGAGAAATAGATGTAGGGGTTGTGAAAGAGAGGTAAGAAGTGAAAGATAATTTACGAAATTTAGAAGAGAAAGAAGTGAAAAAAAGCGACATATGCGCAAAAACAAACAGAAAACCTCTACCCTCCTGCAGACAAAAGAGCTGAAAAGAGGAAAAAATTGCTTATTGGGAAAAAACAAACGACACCTTAGAGTTTTCACGTGGCAATCGTTGATGGAAAAAAGAGTATATTTTTGCACTGGATTAGTGCAAAAGTGATAAATTACTCTCTAATGTTAGCACTCTATGATGAATAATAATGGGCAAAATCCACTAGATATAATACAATACTATTCACCATACTAAACATTATTCAATGTAATTAAAACTCAACATTTTCATTTAACATTTGATATTTTACAATATAATTAATAAATAAGTTCTATAAAATCTATAATGTTAATCTTCACGCTACTATTGTCAAAATGAGCCGAATATTAATATAGGAGCAATTTACATCTCTCTTTAAATTTAAAATTTATCAAAAAATGCTTTAAAACATTGTACATTATTCTTTCGTGATTGTACTTTTATATATATGAATCTAATCATGAAAGGGAAGAGAGATATGAAATTCATCCATTGATATATACTAGACAGAAGACCCGCACATGGCACAGCTGGCAGTTTTCCTGACGAGATAATTAACGATATGCGATATTGTGGCAAGTGTTTCGTAACATGCGATAATTCAACTGATGCAAAAATTATTAACATGTATCAAAGAACATATAAAAATATTTATTGAAACTGAAAATAAAACATTAGATCAATTATGAGATAACTAACAATGCACGTTACTCGACGTGTAAAATTTCTTAGTACACGACATTTGAGGTGTTGAATGCTCTTTGACAGAACTCCTTGATTGACTATACTTTGTAGTTATCATTCATCAAGGCATGAGATTTGACCTAATTAAAAAAACTTCAAACCTAAGAAACTTAACAAAATATATACACCGGTTGTATAATGTATTTTGACCAAATTATTTCGAAACTTTGTATAATATCTTTGAAATTAATGCTACGAACAATCAACGATTAAAGCACCAATCAATCACCATCATTATAGCAATATTTGGAAACAGATTTGTATTTAATGTATTTAATGCGCAAGAACAAGAACAAAAAATGAACCCGTGACTAAATAATAAATCGATTCAATGTTTTGCGATTGTAAACATTCAAGTTATTCACAACAATATCCCTGCAATTTCAACTATACTATATATAAATGTCAAAACAATATTTTTAAAAATCATATGGTATTGCACACATTTCAATATGTAATAAGCGAGATCGTATAGTACACACTATGAACTAACATAACAATAAAAATAAGTTGTAATATGGTGCCTTATAGAACAATATTTGTTGGTAAACTTTTAGAAATTATTAGTGTTACGCTTAAATAAATTAAAATATTCTTTTTTGGGAAATTACATTAGTAAAAGCTGTCAAAATTTGTCATACATTTCTTTGAAATTTTAGGTGTGAATTGTTATGGTAGCTATTTCATTAAGGTCAAATTCTTTAAATTTTTATGTAGAAATTTTAGTTTGAAAGGAATTTCAGAAATTTAACATTACTCACTTTTAAGTTTCAAAAATATGGATACATGCTTTGTATGTATAATAATAAAAAAAGAAATTGTATTGTCCAACTTTAAATATGCCGAATCTGTTTCTATTTAATATTAGTTTGCATTTTCAATGGTAATTATATATGTATAGTTAAAGAATTGATAAGTTCATGGTAATTATATTACATATGGTAATTATTTCCTCAACATTCAACAATGCATTAAAGATAATTGGTTCAACACTCAATCTTGATTTTCAACTTTTAACTTTCAATTTTTTACTTTAGTACTTTAATGTCATTTGTAATTACTCTATATAATAAAGATAACCATAAAACAGTAGATTTAACCAAAACTATGTTCATAAACTCTTTTATTTAGATTTAACCAAAACTATGTTTAATTTACTTGTAAACTTTGCTTTGTTTTTTTGTATTGCTTAACTTTAAGAGTCTTAGTCATTTAATGCTAGAAAAGACCTTTATATTTTATAAGGCTGCCCTCAGTAATATACAACGATCGACTATGTCGATCAATTATAGGTCGATTCCCCTTCTGTGGCAACTCGATCGCACCAGCTTTTGAACCCAACCTACTCGTGTACACGATCGAATGAAACAAGCCACTTACTTCTTTAAACCGTTATTATAGACGTTATCAATTTGTTTGAGCGAGCAAGGCGGAGAAAACGTATGAGAGAAGACTACACGATTTGCAACGACATTATGCCTGAAAGAAAAGCCGTGATCGACAAATTTTTTATGGATGAAGCCCGCAAAGACGACGACATTGCTGACATGTTGTGGGGGTGTTTCCAACAAATACAGAACAACATCAGCACCAAAATCGGTTGGAGCTATCGGGAGAACAAAACCGATGGTGTAGGTGCATCAAGTTTGTCTGCTAGATTTGTTGGGCAACCTTTGCTAGACGAGGAACGTTTGGCTCGCATCGAGGAATTTGCCGATTATCGGTCTCCTTCGTATGATTCTGCATGCGGGGAGCATTCAGATTAAGATTTATGATTTCTGTATTTCGTATCTTTTTTATTTTTAATATATTAATGTTTTTATTTAGTATTGTAATGTTTTTATTTTTAATGAATTTTAAATTAATTTTTTAAAATGTTTGAATTAAAAAAAATGAACATGGTCGGCCCTTACTGGGGCACCTAATCGCTTGAAGGTTGCTGGAGAGAGAAAGCTGACGTGGCAGAGAAAATGAGAAGAATTGAGCCTCCTTACTGGGGCAGCCTAAGATAGTTAGATAAACATTTTATTTGCAAGATGTTTATATTAGTTTTCGTGGGCCTCTTACGTCATTAATATGTTTTTTAAGTAATTATTGCTCACCTTTCAAAATTTTATCTTTCTTTATACTTGTCTAACGTGACTAAAACATTTTTTTTTTCATTTCCTAAAACAAAACAAAAATTATGTTAATTCCAGTAACATAGAAGGCTATGAAACAAGAAAACAAATCAATTCATTTTAGTGGAAATTATGAATTCATTTTAGAGGGATCCTAAAGATAACATTTTTCCTTAATATTTAACTTTGACTTTCAAGTTTCAAATTCAAGTTTTCACTTTCACCTTGACCTTTTTTCCATTTTATATAGTAAAGATAAAGATATTCGTTTAAATATATCTACTATTTGTTGCAACATTATGCATTTTAAACTTAGTAATAAAATAGGTTTAGTGTAAAACATTGGAGAAAAAAATATTTAGTGCAAGTGGAAAGATGATTCATTTGCCTTATTTTAGTGCCAAAATTTAGTGATTAAATTAAATACGCCCATACAGCCTTGCAAAGTTGCAATCCCTAATCAGCATCCTAATAAACCAATAACCACCCAATCATTGGCATCAACTTTTGTATATTTTAAACTAGCTTATAGACCCGTGGATTCACGGGGGTTTTAAAGAAATTATTCATTAAGAACCTGAATGTGTCGATAAATTAATAAACAACAACGAAAGTAAATAGGTAACATTATTTTCTTGAAAGGAATAACAAATAATTTGTCAATGAACAATACACAATTTGGTTTGTAACTTTTTAGAAAATAAATATGCATATATCATCTTTTCAATGATAGATACTTTTGGGAGCAAATGTATGTAGTGAACATCAAGCAGTTGAGAGGTTCATGTTCATTCCGTGAACACCTAAATATTATTAAAAAGAAGTTAAGCTAAAGGAGATTGTTGATATGAGTATATGTAAAGTTAAAAATGGTATAAATCATTATATGTATATAGTTGTACATATAAGTTGAGCGATGATCATAGACCTTTAAGCACGTCTTTGTAGACAACGTTTGTAGTATCTTTCGAGTATCACATGGCCTCTTTTAGATTCTTCGCTTTTTTATTTATAGATTACATTTAAAATCTAATTAAGACATGATCTCAAGCTTAAAAAGAAGTACATTTGGAAGGTCCAGTTAACTACATGAGCATGGATCAAGTAATCTCAAAATAAAGCATGAAAATGTCATTTGCACTTGAACTACAATGACAAATTGAAGTAAACAAAATAATGCATGAAAGCAGTAGTATAAAATCCGATGGAAGAACTAAGTTACCGAATTTTAACTCAAAAAGAATCACCAAGTTCATATGATAAGCTTAAAATAATGTGCAAGCGCCGAAATCTCGACTAATCTTTGTAAACAAAGCTAACGTTTCACATATTTTAAAAAGGCAGTAGAACTTAGTAGAGTTGAGGATGATCTAAACTGTCTATTTCTAACTTGATGTGGGCAACTCATAGGAATGAAGACAGTTTCACCAAGGTATTGTTCAAATGTCCACGGTTCCACACCTAAGAAGTTACACGCAATAATTAGCTCAAGTTTACAAAGCCAGCCTCAAGTAAATGGATACTATGTTTCATTAAATTTGCTAAAGGCTCAAACACCTTATTAAATTATCACACTTTCATAACACACATTCAGACACCTTCTTAATTTGGTACCTTGGGAGTCAAGATTACATAATCACACTTTCAAAATGAACTAATAACACATTAAGCTCCGCAAATTGCGATAAGCATCTTTATGATACGGAAAATAAATATAGCAGATATATCAAACAATAAGCTACAACATGTCATATATTATACTAAAGCGTTTTAACTATTCCACACTTTATTTGTAGGACATCGCAATATAAGTTATTAGCCCGTTTCATAATAAATGCTATGAAAAAAACATAAAAATCCATATGTATTTTATATAGAGATAAAGTTTTGTTTGTAAAGATATGATGGAGACAGAAAAACATTGATGTGGAATTTGTTCAGACTTGACCCTTAGTTCCAAAGTGCACTAAAATAATAAAAGGTTATGGTGTTTACTTATGTAACGTTTCATCTACGACATCGTAAGTTCGATGAAAGTATCGTGAATCTAAATACACTCCAAATGAAGCCGGGGTCCCTTTTAAGTTATGCTCTAACTTAATATAAAGAAGATGTTCATCACATAAACGAATGTGAATGCTTACCAAATCCTTCAGACCCGTAACCTTATATAGCACAAGGAAAACATATAAGCATACATATAGTTAATAATAAACTTTGTAATAGAAATAAATGGTAAATGTGGAGTAATAAGAATCACCTTCCCAGGTCCACTATATTAAACCTGCAAAATCATTCAATTACAAACATTCAATTATAATCCCACAAACAATAAAAAACAAAATAACACTAAATCTTATAAAAAATTAACAATCAAACATACAATCAACAATAATTAAACAAAAATTTGCGATAGGTCAAATATACATAATCTTTAAACATATTAAATTGAGTATGCACAAAACATATTATAGTTAAATCAAAATCAAAAATAATAATTTTCATACATATTAAATTGAATATGCAAAAAATTAAAAGATAATTACAGATTTAAAGCTTTGGCCAGCAAAAAAACCCCACATAAATCGACTTGTTAGGTATGGCATAGAAAAATGATGCAACCATGACTGGAACCGCAACGATATCTTAGGGTTGAAGCTAAATACTCATTCGGATTATTTGAATTCATAAGTTATTTTTGGAGAGGATTGTTAAAATGTGTCAACATCAATTGATGGATTGTAACCGGCTATAACTTTGCAAGAGATTAAAAAAGAGACGTATAAAGGAAGAGTCGTATTCAAAAATTAGGGGTTATTTTTGGATGTTGATTTGAATTTGACAAAATTAATTGTCTAGAAGTAACTAACTGAAAGGGTTTGAAGCAACAACATAAATACTGAACCCCGTATGTTATTTTTGGATGTTGATTTGAATTTGAGGAAAATTAATATTATGATTCACTCGTATGATTAATTAAATTATAATGCGTGATTCATAATGTTTTTCAATTACACAATCAATTCTAAAAATAGTTCAAACATAAATTAGAAGGGTTTTAATATTATGATTCATCGCCTATTTCAAAATATAAAACCAAAAAATATACCTCCAAAAATTAAAAATCATTTGAAAACGTTTTTCTTACAAATAAAATACCATTCAACACATTTGCCCCAAATAATTTTAGTTAGGGTTTTGTAATTAATAATTAATCAAATCGACTACAAAGAATCGATACTAATGTGTAATTAAAACGAAATCAACCAAAAAAAAATAAATTGGTATACCTTGATTTGAATTTGTTATGATGCATGCCGAAAATAGGGTTCCACGTGAATTAGAGTAAAACGGCATTTTTGAATCTTTTTGAATCGGTGATAGTTTAAATCGAAATTGATATACCTTGATATTCAATCAATTACATAAACATCTTGTGTTATTTTTGGAGGTATATTTGATTGCTATGGAATTAATTGTTTAATCTCCTATTTTTATTCATAACAAATAATTAGGGTTTATTTTTGGAATTAATTTGTAATTGACAAAACTGACTCAACATCTTTAAACCATATGAATTATTTTGAATGTAGGTTTTATTTTTAGAATTTGTTTTGTAATTAAATAGATTTGCTGTAACAGGTTAAATGTTTATGAAAGAGTATGGAGGAAGATTTGACTTTCGGTGTGTGTTTGAAAGAGAGTGTATTGAAAGTCATTAGTTATTGAGGTGTTGTACATTCCTTTTTTTCTAACCAAGCACAACTTTGACACATCAGAAAATTAATTGCATGAGGTGCTTTAAAGGGTGGTACAAAACTCTTGTTTATTATATTAGATAGATTTTATGAATAACCTTGTGTGTGCACGAGTTCATAAGTAGTTTTATATTTTTCCGGGTAACTATTATTTCTGAATTTTGGCCGACTAATTCTTGAATTTTGATTCTATACCGGATAAAGTCTACTTCAAGGTGTTTCTTTTTCACTTAATGAGTCTGTCTAAACCTTTATTTTGCCTTATTATTGAAAGATCCTTCGAAACACCACTTTCAAAAAACTAGACATAACTTCCGTCCACTTAATTGAATCAGTAACAAGTCTTTAACTCTAGATATAAATTTAGAGAAAGTCATTTTCATTTTCTTTTGGAAAAGAAAAAGTAAAGAAAAAGATAGAAAGGCAAAAGAAAAATAAAAAAACAAAAAGAAATAAGTAAAAAAATGGGGGCACTAGTCTCCGTTTTATTAGGGTTCTTATTTATTAATTTTCAATTTCATTTTCATATACAACAACAAGAACATTAATCATCATAACTTCAGTAAGTACACAAACACACTCTCTATGTACTTATGTTGTTTTCCCATATTAATTTATCCTTAGATTTTCATATACTTATGTTATAATTATTATGTGTCATACATCCTTTTCTGTTTAAATTGTTTTATTATCTATGAATTGTGGCCCTGATGATATATTTGCAACAGTTGTTAAGTTAAAATATAAATTACTGAGTTGTATTTGGAAAAATAATAGTAATTATTTTTATGGTCAATGTGTTCATATTTGGAATGAAATGAAATGAATTTAATTCTGTTTTAGTATTTTGAGAGATGGGTCTTATTTTGTTATACAAGCTTTATTTTTCGGCGATTTTAATTTTCTAATTTTAGAAGTCAAATTTGATTCTTTGGTTTGACTTTGGTAACTGAATTATCAGGTCTTTGTTTATGTTTAGCTCAACTTGTTGGTAGAATTGCGTCATTTTTTGTTTAATACATGATGTTATGCTATGACATCACTATTCGCTGGTCGATAACCTTATTTCTTGTCATTTCAGGGGACAGGAATTAGGCATATTGTATTAAATAAGTGAACCTTCAAATTTGGCGTGAAGTTGAGTTTGGGTGGATTGTTGGGGATTCGAGATAGCGGGCAAAAGAATAACGTACTAGTGTTACAAAAGATAGCTAAGACGGGTTCGCTTTGTTGTGTGGCTGCTAGGCCACATGGGTCTAATGCAGTTAGTCAGGATTGGTCCATGGGCCCACATGACCCTTACTGGAGAACCAACACCAGTTTCTCGCCTCCTCCGCCTAGATGGGATTTCCGGTTCCAAAACGAAGGGCAGTCGTTTGGTTCTCAAGAGGGGAGTCGTTTATATGGCTCTTCAACGTCTTCAAATAGTAGAGAAAGTAGGAGCTGGTTAAGAGGGAATTATGTACCCAATCATCGGCATTCGGCTTCTGATGGATATGGGGCGTTTTTTAGTAGTCCTTCTGATTTGTCACCAGCTCAGCAGTGGACTCCTCCTACAATACAAGAAATCAGCTTTGACGAGTATAATGCTAATTCATCAAAAATAGGTAATTTTCATACCTTATAAACATCCATTGATATTTCATATTTACATCTGATATATCTATATTACCTTGTGGTATGCGTGGGCTTAGGCTGTGTGTATCTTGTTGAATTTAGTGACACTTGTGTTTGTATTGGCCATAGGGTTTTGGAACAATGAATATTTAAATTTAACATGACAACAGCAACTGTCGATGTCTATTTATAGCTCAATTTACTTCTCTCTATCTAGTTGCAAATATTGACCAGGTCTCCGAAAATAGGTTTGCTTGAGTTCTATACTTATATTTATATCTTGTGGTTAAATGGGTACAATTTAGTTAATAATGGAACGGGTTAAATGTGCCAAGCGTGCAGTGGCGGAACTTGACCATTTATTTTGGGGGGGCCGAATCGGAGATTTGTTTGTAACCTCAACTAAATTACCCCTGAAACCTATAATATTTACACTAGATGCCGTAAATTTTGGGAGGGTCGGGACCCTCCCCTGCCCTCAAAGAGGTCCGCCCCTGCAAGCGTGTATAAAATCACCAAAGTTTATTCACGTGGTTACAAGTTCCTAAATCTTTCTATTGATAAAAGATGCTATGTAACAATTTTCATAGTATAGTTTAGTAGTAATATGAGATACATTGATTATTTTTTAGTAGAAAATGGTCAGCTAGCTGGTCGTGGCTACCCATCCCGTTTTGACCTCTATTTGGCCTCTATAATTCGATGAGTTTGGCCTCTACATAGATTTTTTGTTTGATGTTAGTCGTTGAGCATATGGAGCATTCTTTGTCTTGCTTTGGTGAAAATACTGTTTGCAACTCTATATTATGCATTCATACTCACGCATATAGATCATTCGTTAGTTATGAAGTGGTTTCAAGTAACTTCTCATATTTGAATCTGGATTGTTGGGTAACAAAACAAATGAGAGAGGCCTCTGTAGTTGATCATTTATTTTTAATGATTTAAGGATGGTCATTTAAATTGATTGTCAGGCAACAAAACAAATCTGCATTCATACTTCTGTATATATATTTATCATTTGTTAAGGATGGTTGCTTAAATTTGATTAAATGATTGCCATAAACCTTTGTAGTTGCTCATTAAATGATTAATGTGTCATACTCCTTTATTCAGAAAGAATTGCAATATTTGACTTTGCCACGTATTTGACTAATATTAAAACATCTAAAATATCTCTTAATAAATCAAAAGTTGGGAAACAAGTGGACCAAATTCAGTGTCACCAACAAATGATTGCCAGTTGTAAATTGGTGACTTTGAATTGGGATCTTGCTATAATGTGACCTTCCAATTTTTTGGGGTGAGTTCAGTTTTCTAAGTGTCAAATCAGGATCGGGTTAGCAACTTTACTTTTCCTACACTTGTGCTTAGTAAGATTTGAGAACGTGTGATTCATAGTCAACTTTATTTGAGGTCATGCATAGCTCACGACATATATAGAATTTGTTTCATATTTTCACGATGGATGTTATCATCAAGCTGCATGCTGATACTTTTGCTCTGCAATTCATTTTGCAGTTTTGGGGCCATTGCCATTTTCACCGAATTCTGAGGTATTGTAATTTCGTACTCATGACTCATTATATACTTATCATTCTCAGTATTGGAGGTGATAATTTGGACCCTTTTGCTTCATAATGGGTCGATTTGGGCTGCGTTTTTCAATTAGTTCAAATATGAAATATAGCTAAAAAGGTCAAATGGTTTGAAAATTGCTCAAAGTAGTCTTTATATAATGCACACCTCTTAATTCATTTTTATTCAAAGATTTAGGTTGTTTAGAATAATAAAAAATGGACACCAAATTGTTTGAGGGTGACTCACCCCTGCCCGGTCCACTTTATGATGCCTTAACAAATTACCTGTTAAAACTTTCATCAAAACTATTTTGACCTGTTACACGACGGAACCATCTTGCCATCTCAACCAAAATATTAAAACTTTCTGATGAAGCAAGTTCTTTTGTAGGGACTTTCCGCTCCCCATGATGGCAGAGCTTCCATTTCTTCCAATTCAGACAGCAGCGATTACGATCCAATATCAAAATCGCTATCCTCCCACCATAATTTCACTGCTCGTGGTTGCTTCATGTCCAAACCCGTCCACCCCTTGGCACTTCCAGTTCAAACAAACACCCCAAAATTTCATGATCTCGATGATTTTGAGTTTTCAGATGTTTCTGAACCAATGGAGCGTGGTTCTTTCACCAGATCCAATGGTCACAAATGCAGCCTGTGTGAGCGGTTTCTTTCACAGAGATCGCCTTGGAGTTCCAGAAATGGAGATATGCCAGTCACAGGAGTTCTTTCATGTCGTCATGTCTTTCATGCTGATTGCTTGGACCAAACAACACCAAAAGCACAAAAAGGGGACCCTCCGTGTCCCATTTGTTGTGCTAAATCTGAACCCAAAAGCTCTCCTGATCAACGGGTTTCATCAAAGGTAAAAAACGGGTTCCCACGGGTGAGAGCTGTTCGCGAGGATGGACCATCGTCTAGACCATGGGGATGTGTTCAGGCGGGAAATTGTGTTGAAGGGGCACTGAGTGCACCACCTCGTAATGCTATGTTGCTGCTTAACCGAAACCGGATAAAAAAGAGTCTGTCCTTGAAGAAAAGTGGCTCTTGTTCATCACAATCTGGTGGTTCTGATGGTCTTGGGTGTTCAAAGTCAGCATCAAGTTCAAGTAAGAAGTCTTGAAGTGGTAACTTATTTGTATATACAGTAAGCGCGAAATCGGTTGTGTGAATTTGGCAGCTTTTTATGATTAACTTATAGCAAGAGCCCCAAATTGCTCATATTGGGTGCAATTTTCCTTATATTTGTAATGGGTATGTAAAATATTCTATGTAGTTGTTGACTTTTGGTAGTCAATCTCCTGTAGGATGTGTGTTTGCTATACTGTTGCAAACACCACTATATAACCAGAAATGCTAAATTCGCAAATTAGATGTACTTATTTCTTGGCCGCGAGAAAATCTTATAATTTATTATTCTAGTTTGAAGTTATTGAACACTTCTATTGATCATACTTTTATAATACATTTTTTTCTCTCTACATTTCAGTTCTCACAAATGTCTGATTTCTTCTGTAAGGGGCAAATGTAACAACTTTTAAAGGTAAAATGACTAAACATTATAAAATCAGGATACAAATTTCAAATCTTTGAAAAACACACAAATGTAAGACAGTTAAAGACAGGCCATTAATAACTGTCCCAAAGTTAATATTTACAGTTGCCAGTTACCACAACATTCTGCATAAGACATACAGCAAAATCCAATCTACTCCAAAATAAAAAATGGAACAGCCAAATGAAGTTGGTGTCAGAATCTACACCCCATCCCCACAAGCCAGTTTTAACCAGTACCCACCACAACCGCCTCCTATGCCGCCACCAGGCTTTAACGCCTCCAGTGGGGCTCGAAGAAGGCGAGCAATATCAAACGGGGTCCAAAAAACACTCTCCAAGACTTCAATGCTCGTAAACTTCCTCCCAACCGGAACCCTACTAACCTTTGAATTGGTGCTTCCTTCTGTCTATGGGAAAGGTGAATGCACAATGGTCACAACCCTCATGATAAATATTCTACTCGGGATTTGCACAACTTCTTGTTTTTTCTTTCATTTTACTGATAGTTTTCGTGGGGCTGATGGGAAGACTTATTATGGTTTTGCTAGCCCTTGGGGGCTTATAGTCTTTAAAACAGCCCCGGCAGGTATCGAAGTGCCTAAAGATGAAAGGTATAAACTTGGGTTTAGTGACTTTGTTCACGCGATGATGTCATCCATGGTTTTCTTATCCATTGCGTTTTCTGATCATCGGGTTACAAATTGTTTGTTTCCGAGGCACACGAAAGAAATGGATGAGGTTATGCAGAGTTTTCCGTTGATGGTTGGGATTGTGTGTAGTGGTTTGTTCTTAGTATTTCCGAATACTCGATATGGCATCGGATGTTTGTCTGCTTAATTTCTTGCTCATTGTTCATGATCTCTAGTTCAAATATATGTGAAACTTAATGACTACAACTGTTCGAAACCTTAATTGTATGTAGTGGTTTGTTTATGTAAAAGTTATATAATTATCATTAGTAGTTTGTAATTGTGAATAATATTTTGAATTAACTTTTCAATGATCCTCAAATGTTAGGAGAACACGATTTATAGCAATACAATTTACGACAAGGTAATGTGAGAATTAGCAATTTACACAAGGGCAAATTGCATAAAAAGGTACTAATTTTAAGTCTAATTTCAATTTAAATTTATTTATTATTATTATTATTTTTTCAATTTAAGGTGTAAACTTTTTTTTTTGCGTTTAGGTTTTAACTTCAACTTAACCATTTTGTTTGTAAATTACATGTTTGGTCCTTGAGTTTGTATAGACATTTCATGTTTGGTCCATTTTCGTCCGTTTACATACGTTTGCATACGCTTTCGTCCGTTTTTACATGTTTTTGTCTGTTTTGACAAGTTTTCGTCCGTTTTTACGCGTTTTCACTCGATTTTGCACGCCGTCTGTTTTACACATTTCCATCCGTTTTACGTTTAAATCTGTTTTGCGTTTAAATCTGTTTTACGTTTTCGTCCGTTTTACATGTTTTTATCTGTTTTACGTTTCGTCCGTTTTACACGTTTAATCCGTTTTGCATGTTTTCCTCCGTTTTACGTTTAGTCCGTTTTGCACGTTTAGTCCGTTTTGCACGTTTTATACATTTTACATGTTTTTATCCGTTTTGCACGTTTCATCCGTTTTACGTTCGGTCCGTTTTACGTTTCGCTATGTTTTACGTTTCGTCCGCTTTTATCATTTTCAGCGTTTCGTCCATTTTACACGTTTTACACACATTTATACACGTTTTATACACGAGTATAAAAGTGTAAAAGCAGATGAAATCGTAAAACGAATGAAACATGCAAAATGGACGGCGTGTAAAAAGGATGAAACGCAAAACTGGGCGAATGTGCAAAACGACGAAAACGTAAAATGGATGAAACGTAAAACGAGGAAAACATGCAAAATGGATGTAAACGCAAAACGGATGAAAACCTGCAAAACGGACGAAAACATGCAAAACGAACGAAATGTAAAACAGACCAAACGTGCAAAACAGACGAAACGTAAAACGAATGGAAAATGTAAAACGGACGGCGTAAAACGGACGAAACGTAAAACGGACAAAACATGTAAAACGGATGAAAACGTAAAACAAGCGAAAATGAAAAAAAAAGAACGATACGTGTGCAAACGGACGAAAATGGACCAAACATGAAATGCTTATACAAACTCAAGGACCAAACATGTAATTTACTAACGAAATGGTTAATGAAATTAGAAAAACCTAAATTGACAAAAAAAGTCGTAACTTAAATGAGAAAAAAAAGTAGCACCTTTAATTGAAATTGAACCTAAGATTAGTACATTTTTATGCAATTTGCCCTTTACACAAAGGTACTAAAAGAATGTAAAATTATAAAGTTGATGTTGTAATTTTAAGTAGACATGTAAGTGTTGAACATTTTATTTATTGATTGATTATCATACATTACAATAGTAACCCATATATATGCAGAGAATACAAGGTGTAAATAAGGTAAATACTAATTACCCACAAATCAAGGTAATATCCTGCCGATCATCCTTATCTCCTAGACACCAATTGATCTTATCACAATATACGGTTAACACTTCTTTGCAGTTCGAGCGGCGAAATCGCGAAAGCTCGGACTGAAGAGTAAAAGCTCATAAACAATAAAGTAAAACTAATAATTAATTGTTGAAGAAGATATCCGACAGCAAGCGGAAGCACATCTTCAAGCAGCAGCAGAAATAAACACGCAACAAACCGGATAAACTAAAGTATCCGAACCAAACAGGATCAACCAAAGTATCCTGACCAAATGGGATAACCCAAAGTATCCCCTATAACTAAAAAAACCGGTTAACCCAAAGTATCCCCTACAACAAAAGAAACAAAACTACAAGTAAGACTCATGCACTAACATCAAAAGAAAATATGAGAAAACGAAAGTTTGTTCTAAAACTTCAACCCCAAAGAACATTCCGAACAAACGGGGCGTGTTTTTCCCTATAAAAACATATAGATCCACTATTTGTTTTATTTAAAAAAAAAAAACGTCTGAACATAACACTTGAATCTCATATCATCATCAAACTCTTCCTTCTCGCATTTAAATATTGACAATGAGCATGATGTAAATATTACATTGGCTAAATGTTTTATTGACTAATGGATTGATGTGGGGACGAGTAACAATTCGGTTGTGAGAACAACAACTAACAAGAAGAAAAAGAAAATAATTCAATCGGTTGAATCTAAAATTCAAAGAATGATGAAAAACATAATACTTGGTGGGATTTATTATAACACTTACAGAAATTAAGGTTTAAAGGATCCTCCAACCTTCTGTGTGTGCCGTGAAATAGTTTATGTGTGTTAGGATCGGTTGACAAAGGCTACTGATACCATGTAAGTGTTGATAATGTAGGATATTGGATTTCACATACACATCAAATCATAACACAAAGTGGGCGTATAAAGGTGAGTTCTAGAGAGAGAAAGTTAGAGGTTTAGGGAACTTAGTGAGAGAAAGAAAAGATCTTATTATGAGCTCCAACTCTACCTTGGAAGGTAGAGAGTATTTATAGTCTTACAATAAAACGCCACACATCGGGTCATGGATCGTGCATACAGATGGTAAAGACCCGTCCGTCCTCCACGGTGTTACAAAACTAAATACTACTTAACTTAAAATAACTACGACTACGAGCTTAACGATTACATATACTTGAGGTGACCGACTCTTTAATACACGGAATTTCTAATTCCTAACAATCTCCCTAAGGAGGTCACCTCAATCATGTACTAAAATTACATTGAATACAACCGATATGGCATTAAAGTTCGTTCTTGCATTCTTGATGTTGTACTTGGCTCAAGCTCGTAGACATAGATTCTTCTCATTGCATGTTTGGTTAATCCAAGTGGAGGTCTTTTCTTGATCCACGTGATGATACTTTGAGCTAGCTTTGAGATCATCACCTAACAAAATCTCGAGACATCCATTGTGGTGTTGGTATTATGTGATGTTGTGACTTTCGGACCGACATGCTCACATTCGGATCATGATATCTTCTCAACAGTAGCGGAAGCTTTCGTTGATTCATGATATTGGCGATGCGTAGCGAAGCATGGGGTGAAAATATCGAGTCATTGATGTACTTATCATGATTTCTTGAGAAATGAATGTATTGTGTGAGCATGCGGCTATGGATTGACCGCTTCATTCGATCGACTACAAACTTGGTGTACCGCATACAACAGTTAGCAATAAAGCACACGAAAGTGTCTTTGATCACTTCGTTGAATTGAGGTACACGCCCACGGTTCCCATTTATCAAGACAAGCATCGCGTGATCAACTATAATTCAAGAATTTCCTTGATGGGGTTTCGCAATGCTCTAGTTGTTCTCAAACCGAACGTCTCAAAGAAGACAACACGGAGTGAGTGAACCAATGAATAGAAATTCACCGATTGATGAAAAGATATTTGAAGAACAATCGTGTATTGCTCAATAGAAATTGTTTTTGCAATACAACGAAGGTTTTAATGAACATCAATTATCAATCATAAAACACCTTTTGATTTGAAATATCCGTACACGGTCGATTTGCTAAAGAAAAGAGTTTTTAAGCATAACGACCGGTTTTTCAAAGGTATCCGTCAATCCGTAACCTGAACCAGGATAGATTCAAGAATTGAATCGCCCCATTGTTTCTGTTCAGTTGTCACATGGTTGATCTAATGAGTAGATCTCACATGCCACCTACCAGGAGCTTGTTTGATGTTGGCTCCAGAAGGCTTTCCATCTTCATTGTGAATATGTAAGCATATCACTTTCGGATGTTCCGCAATACCACAAGGATAATGCGTGGGACTCAAGATAAAATCTCTTTCCACATTGTGTGAAAGAGAGTCTTCAATGAAAGTGTCATAATGAGATTTATTGATGATCTCGTGGCTCTAGACTCAATATGTGCATATTTGGTTCTGTCGGAGACTAGGGAGAGGGTCTCCTTCTTCAATTTCAACAATCACTAAGAGAAAGTCGATAGATTATGTAGGTTCCCGTGAGAATGAAACAAGCCCTTTTAAGAGGAACTTGAGTGGTTTGGGAAGTTGTAGTGCGATGCGTCCTTTGGGTCCATGACGTCTTGTCTTCAATACCAATGTTACCATTAGTAGCATATGAATTGAACCCGGTTTACGCCATAAGGTTGAATATATGGAGGGCTATTTGTTTTCACCCTTTCTCATTCAATTCTTTTCATTCTTCAACCCCTTCATGCTTACCGAGACTTCACCGCAAGAACCTTGTTGGGTTTATTCCAAGACTAGCTCGGTCTCGATCCGCACTCTTCCCATATATCATTTTCTCCTTTTATCATCATACCTAAGAACACTACACTAACTAGTGGATTGTCCTGGGTAGATCCCTCCGGATTCAGCGGATCATGGGAACAAATACCTAACCTTATCATCCTTATATCACCGTACATAAAGTAAATTTGGTCGGTCTATTTGGTATTGTTCATCGCCATTTGAACCAATTGAAAACCATTTGAAAATCAATCCAGATACTTGTGATATATTATCAAAACATTTTGTACCGAATTGTTTTTGATATTTTTAGAACAAGTGCTCTCCCTCAACATGTGCATCAAATGTTTGAAATCGTTTTGCACACGGAGGCAAGAGAAAGAATTAACTTTTTGATTACTATTTTCTTAAAGATATCAACCTCACTTCCCGATCAAATCAAGTAGATAAAGCATTTTGGGGAAGGATGAGATTTTCATAATTTTGCTCCCCTCAATATGTGCCTCGAGATTTGAAAAGAGTTTGCACATACTAGAGGAACCCACATTGAGATAAGTGATCACGTTTCAAATCATAGGTTTAAGATAGATGCTCCCCTCAACATGTGCATGGAAAATTTGAAATCGTTTGTCACATGTGGAAGTAGAGCTTGTACATCCTTATAAAACCATTTACCGAATTATCGCTTTAAATCCAATTTAAATCACACATTCTCCCGATCACAATTATCAAATCATTTGATCATTTGAGATTTGTGATCTCTTCTGATTTAAATTGATTTTGAAAGCTTTAAGGAGAATTGTGACTTGATTATGAAAGCGTTTTAGCGATAAGGATCGGATTTTAAGACTTTAAACTCCATTGATAAAACATGCATGAATATCTTTTGAAAACCAATTGAATGACAAATAACTTTTAATTTAATTGAAATCATTCTCCCCTCAATCAATGACATAGGTTGTTGATTGAGAGATAGATATTTTGACAAATAAGTCGAGATGATTATCAAAATAGAGTCCGAGTTATTTTTCAAAGCGATTAGTTTTCAAGAGATAAATGTTTATAGAATCGAGCATGGAATTTTGAAAACATGATAAAGTATGGCTCGGTTCTTTCTTTGAAAAGCGGGTTCTTGCATGAAATGACAATAAACCATTTTTTTTTCTCCTTCTCCCAATATATATATATATATTTTAAGAATTCGAATAACATCTAAAGTCCCGTGTCATTCTTTGAATGACATCACAAAGACCGTAGATATTGTCGAACCGATAAAAAAACAAATTGACAATATTTTTTTTTAAAGATTTTTCGAATTTTTCAGATTTTTATGGATTTTGAAGGTTTTATATTTTTCTATTTGATTTTTTG
>CM040246.1:101480372-101569272 GCA_022545495.1 Chrysanthemum lavandulifolium
GCGTTAACATAAGTCACAAAATCCGTTGGATGCATAAGGAAAACACTATGGGTGATTCATCATCACAACAAGCAACGCACGAACCCATGTCTCCCATTTCTTCATTTCCACCAGCAGAGGAACCAATTGATGAGCACGGATTAACTGAGACACAGCTATATAATCTTATGCGAGATGAAAAGGCATTAAGAGAAGTAAAGAAAGAGCAAGCAAGGGTTGATGCAAAAAAATCAAGGCGTCAACAAGAGTTGTATGTTGATTATCTTGCATATGCTTTGTCTCATGAATATGATTTTCTTCCACGCAGTGAGTCTCCCGAATATGATTCTGCATGCGGGGAGCATTCAGTTTATTCGTATTGTATTTTAGTTTGTATATTTTTTAGTATCGTATCGTACTTCGTATCGTATGTTCAATAAAATGTACTTCAATAAAAAGTTTTTTGTTTTGTTTGAAATAGGCAAAATGCCTCCAACGTTCAAAAAGTAAATTACAAAATGGTCAAAAATGGGTGATATGTTGCAATTGTTTGATCGGCCAAGCAACCAAAACTTTGACAAAATGCCTGCTGACGCGTTGCATGTGGCTTGGTTAGGGGGAGCGTTGCTTTTTGAGGTTGTGCTTGGGGCGACTCCATTAGCATCAGGGCTAAGGGTGGACAAAAAGCAATTTATTGTTTAGCCTACAAATTAATATCGCTAACAAGATAGCTTATTCTTAAAGACGCTTGACCATTTTCTAGAACGGTAAAAAAAAAAAAATATTAAACTGTTACTCACGATTATAAAAAGAGTAAATTACACCGTTCGTCCTTGTGGTTTGCGTTGACCGCAACCTTTAGTCCTTGACCCAAAAAATGCACCGTTAGTCCTTAAGTGGCAAGCGTTATGCGCGTTGTCCTTCACTCTAACGGTCTTCACTAACGCTTGTTAAATCCCTCATGTGCCATGCACATGAGGGTATAATGGTCATTCTACCCTTAACTTCATCTCACTCTGTAACTGCTATTTTCAAAACTAGCCACCAACCACCATCTTCTTCCAAACATATCATACCACCACAACCTTCATCTCTAAAAAAAACATACCTATCCCATTTACCACACACCACCATAATCTATACATTCATCATCAAATTAAAACACCACCATAGTCTACATATTCATCATAATCTACACAAACCACAACCAAAACCCATCATAATCCGACTATCGTTGCAATTGAACCACTAATCTTTTCCAGCAACCACAACTAAAAGCCACATCATAAACCCAATCCATCTATTCAAATCTAACTTGTATCTAACAAAAATCACATATTTAACCAATACAACTTCAAGTAAATCAAATCTCTTTCATTTCTCATTGTTGTCTTCCCATTCCTTCATCATTATAAAATATCAACCACAACATACTTACATCTTCATCTTCCATTCTTTATATCTTCAAATTATCATTAAAAATATAAATAACCACAATCAATCATTATTACAATTAAATGAAACCTAACAAATACAATAATTCACCAATTTGTTCTTCCATAATTTCAAACAACTAAAAACCCACATCAAAGAACATCATCATCCTCAACAAATACCACACCAACATATACGCAAGATCCGGCTGTCCCTAACAAACCTTGATCGCAAGATCCACGTCACATATCGGTCTACCACGCGGTGTCTTTGAAATATGCTCATCGACCCTTGGGTTTCTTTCACAACTTATCGAACAAGGGGTTTGATTTTAGTTTATGACTTTTGTTTATTTTATTGTTAAGTAGAAAAATGGGTGAAATAGGTTTGTAATAGGTATTTTGTTTTGATGATGAAATGGATTTGTAGATTTCTTTTTGGTAACATATGATTTTGGTTATTTTTATTTATTTTTATTATTTTTTTTGATGATCATAATGAGTTTTGGTAAAGAATTGGTTTTTGATTTTTTTGTTCCGGTTATGATGGATTTTGGTAAAGATGATATGATTAGGGATGAAAATGATTAGATGTATATAAGGATGAAAATGTGAAATCTGGTACTTGGTAAAGATGATATGATTAGGATGAAGATGAAGTTGATGATATTTTTACTTTACACAAAGTTCAAACCTTAGTTTATGTAAGATTTTTGGTAAACAAGATATGCATAAAGAAAGAAGATGAAGTGTGAAATGACAAATATACCCTCACGTGGGTTTCACGTGGGGTGACTTAACGAGTGTTAGTGAAGATCGTTAGAGTGAAGGATAAACGGCGCATAACGTTTGCCACTTAAGGACGAACGGTGCATTTTTTTTGGTCAAAGGACGAAAGGTTGCGGTCAACGCAAACCACAAGGATGAACGGTGTAATTTACTCTAAAAAAAATAAAAATAAAAAATAAATAAAAAATAAAATTAAATTTTGACTAATTTTAATTGATGAACAATACATAGTACAACATATTTTACAATTCAAGATTTTAAGGTAATATTTTGAAAGTCTTTCATAACTCCATATCCACATATATAGTATATTACCTTGTTACAGCTGTCATAACACAATTTATAAATTTTATAAAAAACTAATAAATTATAAATATTATAAATATAAATAGTAAAATTTATAAATTGTGTTATGGTGTAATAAGGTGAATATACTATATATGGATATGGAGTTATGAAAGACTTTCAAAAATACTTAAAATTCATATCTAAAAATAGGTGAAGTGTAATTGCACTAAACTAATTAGAGAATGCTTCAAAATGCATGAAATCTTAATGCTGGTCAAGTGAACTTAAATTGACAAATGTAGTACAAATCTAATTAATATATGGGCTTCAATTCAAAGATTTTGGGTTGGCCTACCAACTCAACTCATAACGTAGCTTCGTCACTGCACATAAATATTTGGTTAAGTTTATAAAAGTGATTTTTAAGCTCTAAAATTGTGGCTTATATAAGGATGAGTGGACGTATATAAAAGTGTCATAGCAAAGACTTTTATACAGTAAATTTTTAATACATATGTACTTCTCGGTCATTTTATCTCTTTAGCTATAATAAGCAAACTCAAACACTAAAAATAGGGCTATAAGTTTATTGTTTATAAGCCAAAACCGCTTATATAACAGACTAAGCCCCAAATATAAGCTTACACAAACACCCTTAAGATTCTCAAATTAGGCAAAATTGTATATTAATATCTTTGTTATGAAAGCTCATTGGTTAATCATATAAATTATGAAATCATTAAAAGAAAATCACATGTTAAATTTTAAAATGCACTTCTTTAATCGAAAAAGTTAACAGCATAATGTGGGTTTTCAATCTCAAACGAACAACTACCAAATAGACCATTTAGTGGATTTGGAAGTTGACCATTACCTTTGAAATGCCTAAGTTGAGTGGGTATGACTTTGTGTATATTTATCTTGAGAAAAGAATCCTATCTTTTAAGAAATATTAATGATACATACACAATCTTTGACTACCAAAACCTAATATACAATACTAACTCAACTATATCTATCACTTGTATAAATTCCTTGCTTGTACAAGAACTTCAATACAAGTCTAGAGCATTTGCAGCTTCTAATCCAAAGCACATTTGCAAAGAAAAACTCGATCGCATAGAAGATGATGAAATCTGGCGTCTTGAAACAGGAGGTTCTACATCTAGGGTCTCGCCTCGTGTAGGGTCAAACAGAGGATTTCACTAATGGACCTTATTTTACGGATTGTTGGCGTTGTGGGCACTTTAGGTAGCTCCATTGCCATGGGAACCACGGAACAAACTCTACCCTTTTTCACTCGTTTTGTACGTTTCAATGCTCAGTATGATGATTTTCCATCTTTCAGGTAAGTTGATTTATACCAACACATGATAATCATACACATTTCATTTCAGTTACCTACATGTAATTTCACTTGAACAAGTAACAACTAAGATTACTAAAAGTAACTACGCCTAACAAGTAATCTTTACAAAACAGATTGTTTGTGATTGTGAATGCAATAGTATGCGCCTATTTTGTCCTCACTATCCCGTTGTCCATTGTACACATCATGAGGAGTGCAGCAAGAGGCAGCAGAATTCTCTTAGTAATTCTTGACACGGTAAATAATACTAAAACATAAGTCGAATTGTTGTATATATTTTGGTTTCATAAAATATTATGTCTGTTTTGAAGGTGATGTTGGGTCTATTAACGGCTGGAGCATCTGCTGCAACATCAATTGTGTATTTGGCTCACAATGGTAACAACTCTGCAAACTGGTTAGCAGTGTGCCAACAATACAACGACTTCTGTCAACGTGCATCAGGATCTCTAATTGGTTCATATGGCGGGATCGTCGTGTTTATACTAGTGATCTTGCTTGCTGCCATTGCAATATCACGACAAAGGCAACACATTTTGGTTTGAGTTTTGATAATGATTTGTGACTTTTTGTGTTTTTCTTGACTCACTTGTGTGAAAGATTGAATTTGAGATTTTACATTTGATTGTAATACAATGAAAGAAGATTGTTACAAACACGTTTAGTTAAGCGAATCATGTAAAACACGAACCTACAAACGAAATTCTTTAAAACCAATTTTCCTTGTCGCTTTACGAATCATTTATGAGCAAACTAACATACTATATGCAACCTTTAACTGTATAAATTACAAACAGATAATTAAGTATAAGAGATTTACAAACCAAAACCAAAAAGCAAAGTAAGTATAAAGTTTAAAGATGAAAACCAGTCCATCTTGAAAATTCTTGACATCATTTCCTTCAGAAACTGCCATTCCAATTCCTGAATGACCATTTTGCCCGATCCCTTTATAATACAATCTCCATTCATCGTTCGCTTCCATATGAACAAGACAAGGTAACCCGACCCTCCATCATCCCAACATCCATTTTCTTCGCCTTGCTTCAATATGGGCTCATCCTCGACCCTCGCCACTCTTTCAGCCCATCCAAAGACTGAGCCAACCCGATTGACCTCGTCCGTCCACACTCACCCCTTCATAAACCATTACATAACCCCCATCTGTCTTGTTCTTTACAACGCAAGGATTCATGACGCCATACTCATCAAAACTACCACTTCGCCCTCCACCCATGATCTTCCCAAGCTTCACCCACCTAATACCATCGCGTGATCGCGCCATACCAATCCCAAAATGACCTTTTTCCATATCAAAAGAATGATAATACATCCTAAGATCACCACTACTATGAAAAACAACTTGTGGGGAAGAAATAAACATGGAATCCCATTCACCTTCTGCCCCTAAATCAAACAATGCCCCACTATGATGCTCACCTTCAATTCTCGCCCAATGCCTACCATCTTGACTCATAGCTAAACCCGGCAACGACCTACAAATCTTCCCAAATCCACCCATTTTACCACCATTTTCAGGATTCTCTAAACTAAACTCGAGCGAATCATTTAAAGACTCAATCTTCTCATTACTAAAACCAGTATAATACATCCAATAAACCGCATTACTCGCTCTAATCTTAGAACTAGACATGATCACAACTGCACCAGGCATAACACCATTAGTATCAAAAGCCCACCAATCATTACTCGATTTCAAAACTAAACCGGCATCACTACCCGAAGAAACAACGCCTTTCCCTCTCTCCCAATGCACCCCATTACTCGAAACCGCCAAACCAATACACCCCAAACCCGAATTCTCCCCTGATCTCCCATAATACCACATATACCACCTCTCTTCTTCATCACTCAAAAACCTTTTAATCACAGGTGACCCAATATACCCATTATCCCAAGCACCTTCTGACCCCAAATCAAGCACTAAACCCCTCGAAAACGACGTATTCGACACGGGTTTTTTGATATTTGAATTGGGTATTTTTTGGTTTTCAATATCATGGCTTGAGTTGGGAGAAAATGATGAATCTTGATCCTGGATTACATTATCTTTATCATCTGAAATTAAGGGATTTGTGGAACATTTGGTTATAAAGATTGGTTTTTTATAAAGATTAGATGATTTTATAAAATGGGTATTGTAAAAATTTGATCTTTTAAATGGTGTGATTATTTGGTTGTTTCTTGATCTTGATGATATTTTGGTGGGAAATATGGTTATTGTGGCAGTGAGTTCCATGATGAGATGTTTGTGTTTTGACAGAAATTAAGAAAACATCAGAATGAAAGAGTTGTTGGCATGTTGTGAACTAATGAGATGATGACACGTGTGTGGTTGTGATATTTTGGATTTTTTTTTATCCTTTAAGAATTATGAGGTTGGCATTTATAGAAGACAAAAGTGATACCAAGACAAGTCAATGGAAAAAGATGAATGTTTATGACATAAAGTTAAGTTACATTCCAAAATTAAGGCTAATTATATGGTTCTATTAACATTTTGGGTTATTTTTATTTTAAATTTATTTATTTTGATTGCAACATATAAAAGATTTCAATTTTTCACTTATTTTACATGTATTAGATATTTATTCAGTAATTTTGTTGAGATGTATCTCAAAACTATTACTTTAACAAACAAAGAATTTTAGATTTGAAGTGTTTATTGCAATGAATAAGGTTTTCTATTTCTTTAACTTTTAGAGTATCTATTATTAGGGATGGTATTTATGTCAGATGTGACACGAGCTACATCTAATTTTGAGTCGTGAAATATAACATTTTTCAAAAAGCATCGTTTTTGTGCAAATCTCTGATATTCGTGCTATTTTCTTTATAGTACAACTTTATCTTAGTTCAAGAATATTCTATGGTGTGAATTTTAGCATCTATTAAAGAAAAGAGTTTGTCAACACCATACCAAAATCATAGATCCATCCTTGTTTATTATGATGGTTTATGAAAAATCTATAAAAAGATAAACTCCGAGATTGTTAGGAATCGAAATCCCATTATGTGAAGAGTCGGTCACCCAAAATATTATCTAGCATAAGTTAGCTCGTAGACATATCGTCTGCATTACGTTATATAGTAGTTTGTTTGTTGCGTAGAATAGTTTAGTGTAACACCGTGGAGGAAGGACCGGTCTTTACCCACCGTATCCACGATCCACAGCCGTCGGAGGTCGTTTAGTTTGTAACCTATAAATACCCTCTACCTCCCAGGTAGAGGGTTGGATGTTCATTGGAATCTAACCTTCCATGAGTTTCTCTTTCTAGAATATCCCACTTTTCTCTAAACCATCTAAATTATCGCCTATTTGATCTTGTGGTTTAGTGTGTTTATGAAATCCAATATGTTACAATAATATAAAGTTTAATAAGTCAAAAGTATTAAAAAGAAAACATGGAACATGAAACTAAAAACTGCTTTCTCTTTAAGAGCACTCACAACCTAACCCCAGCGTTAAGCAGGCGTTAACTCGTTACCCACACCACATGCCATGTTATTTGCACTTTAAATAAATGGGCGGGGTAGGGAAAAATCATTTCACCCCTACACCATTTCAAATAAATTTTCACTTATACCCCTCAACCTATTCAAATTTAAATTATCTTGGTTAATTATGAGCGGGATAAATTCAAATTCAAATTTGAAATTTAAAAATAAAATATGAGCGGGATTTATTCAAATTCAAAATCAACTCTGCCTATATATACAACTCTACCAGAGTTGCTTAGAACACACAACTTACACACACAAGTTACACACACAACTCACACACACAAAATGTCTCGAAAGATTTTTCTCAGCAATTCTCAAGTCCACAGCAGTTGTTTGAAACTAGCTTTCCAACTCCAACTCGATTCTGCGGAAACTAGCTTTCCAACCCGGAAGAATTTGAAGTTTACTCAACACCACACGAAGATGTCTTTCCGGTTTCCAACCGGAAAATGTATTTTAAACTCTCCACCGTTAACAATCTAATTATTAACACTCCACCGTGAACAATCCAATTGTTAATACTCCACCGTTAACAATCAAGTCGCTAACAATCCACGGTGGATCTTGAAAAAATCCATTTGGGTTAAGTGAGGCTTCCTTCGTCAACTCGAACAGACGAAGAAAACTATAGAAAGATTATGGAAGAAGCGAGCGACGGAAGCCGCTCGTCGTGAACAAGAAGCAAGGAAGCTCAATATCTTCAAGATAACTACTTTGACATCATGGAGAAAGCTCTTTAATGGCGAGTTTATTCCTCTTCAAGTGACGAGGTTGGAACTCGGATGATTCATATTCTTAAGTTTTAGTAGTTTTATGTTTACTCAATCTCGTTGTAGTTTTAATGTTTAATGTAATTCGTGTTTAACGTTTAATGTACTTTGTGTTTTAATGTTTAATGTGATATGTTTTTTTTAATAAATGAAGTGTTTGTTTTAGTTTAGGGGTTGAATTTGAAAATATCAAATGTTAAACCTTAACTTGGGATGTTATGATTGCGGGTGTTTTTTTGGTGAGTTAAGGTTAAATGTTAAAGCTGATGTGGCGCTGACGTGGCAGGAGGGTAAACCTTAACTTATGTTATGATTGCAAGTGCTCTAAGGGGATTGCCACTAACCTACAGAGGATGTACCCCTAACACCACCCCTTCGTACAATTAATAATCAGAGGTTCATGATGATAAAATATTATGGGTATTTGTTTACGCTTTTATAAGAGGCTAATAAAGTTATTAGCTTATATAACTAAAATGAGTCCACATAAATAGTGGCGAAGCCATAGTTTTAATTAAGACTAATGCTAGTGGTGACCATTTTTCATCCAAGCAACCCCGTCAATTCAATCACATCGCCTTTCTCTCCACAACTCCACCCCACCAATAACTAACTAGTGGTGACTACAAAAGCGACCCTAAGCGACTAGTTTTTCAAATTAAAAAAAAATCAAAACATCCCCTTCGGGTTAACGATAATTTTTTCTCAAAACGGCTAGTTTTTCAAACTACCCTATAAATACCCACTTTCACATATTACTTTTACACACTTTCTATACATTTAACCCAATTCACAATTTCAATATACTTTTTCTTTTAAAACCATGGCTTGTAACGTTGTCGAAGAAGTAAGGATGGCGTTCAAAAGCGATGGCATGGCGATAACTTTTGAAGGAAAAAGTTTACGGTATCCGAGATGTTTAGCGATGCAAGTAGCTTGAAAGGCGATATGGGAAACAATATGCAATGACGACATTTCGCTGAAAGACGCGTTGTCATTCGTGAATTTTTGCGAGAGGAAGGTTGGAAATATTCGACATCAAGAAAACGTGTGGAAATGTGGTCACAAATAGGCGTTAACATAAGTCACAAAATCCGTTGGATGCATAAGGAAAACACTATGGGTGATTCATCATCACAACAAGCAACGCACGAACCCATGTCTCCCATTTCTTCATTTCCACCGGCAGAGGAACCAATTGATGAGCACGGATTAACCGAGACACGCCTATATAATCTTATGCGAGATGAAAAGGCATTAAGAAGTAAAGAAAAGAGCAAGCAAGGGTTGATGCAAAAAAAATCAAGGCGTCAACAAGAGTTGTATGTTGATTATCTTGCATATGCTTTGTCTCATGAATATGATTTTCTTCCACGCATGAGTCTCCGAATATGATTACGCATGCGGGAGCATTCATTTATTCAGTATTGTATTTTAGTTTGTATATTTTTAGTATCGTATCGTACTTCGTATCGTATGTTCAATAAAATGTACTTCAATAAAAAGTTTTTTGTTTTGTTTGAAATAGGCAAAAATGCCTCCAACGTTCAAAAAGTAAATTACAAAATGGTCAAAAAATGGAGTGATATGTTGCAATTGTTTCGATCGGCCAAGCAACCAAAACTTTGACAAAAATGCCAAGCGACGCGTTGCATGTGGCTTGGTTAGGGGGAACGCGTTGCTTTTTTGAGGTTGTGCTTGGGGGCGACTCCCATTAGCATCAGGCTAAGGGTGGACAAAAAAAGCAATTTATTGTTTAGCCTACAAATTAATATCGCTAACAAGATAGCTTATTCTTAAAGACGCGACCATTTTCTAGAATGTAAAAAGAAAAAATATTAAACTGCATACTCACGATTATAAAAAGAGTAAATTACACCGTCGTCCTTGTGGTTTGCGTTGACCGCAACCTTTAGTCCTTTGACCCAAAAAATGCACTGTTCGTTCTAAGTGGCAAAGCGTTATGCGCCGCTTGTCCTTCACTCTAACGGTCTTCACTAACGCTTGTTAAATCCTCTGTGCCATGCACATGAGGGTATAATGGTCATTCTACCCTTAACTTCATCTCACTCAGAATCGCTATTTTCAAAACTAGCCACCAACCACCATCTTCTTCCAAACATATCATACCACCACAACCTTCATCTCTAAAAAACATACCTATCCCATTTACCACACACCACCATAATCTATACATTCATCATCAAATTAAAACACCACCATAGTCTACATATTCATCATAATCTACACAAACCACAACCAAAACCCATCATAATCCGACTATCGCTGCAATTGAACCACTAATCTTTTCCAGAACCACAACTAAAAGCCACATCATAAACCCAATCCATCTATTCAAATCTAACTTGTATCTAACAAAATCACATATTTAACCAATACAACTTCAAGTAAATCAAATCTCTTTCATTTCTCATTGTTGTCTTCCCCATTCCTTCATCATTATAAAATATCAACCACAACATACTTACATCTTCATCTTCCATTCTTTATATCTTCAAATTATCATTAAAAAAATATAAATAACCACAATCAATCATTATTACAATTAAATGAAACCTAACAAATACAATAATTCACCAATTTGTTCTTCCATAATTTCAAACAACTAAAAAACCCACATCAAAGAACATCATCATCCTCAACAAATACCACACCAACATATACGCAAGATCCGGCCTGTCCCTAACAAACCTTGATACGCAAGATCCACCGTCACATATCTGGTCTACCACCGCGGGTGTCTTTGAAATATGCTCATACGACCGCCGGTTTCTTTCACAGCTTATCGAACAAGGGGGTTTGATTTTTAGTTTATGACTTTTGTTTATTTTATTGTTAAGTAGAAAAATGGGTGAAATAGGTTTGTAATAGGTATTTTGTTTTTGATGATGAAATGGATTTGTAGATTTCTTTTTTTGGTAACATATGATTTTTGGTTATTTTTTATTTATTTTTATTATTTTTTTTTGATGATCATAATGAGTTTTGGTAAAGAATTGGTTTTTTGATTTTTTTTTGTTCCTGGTTATGATGGATTTTTGGTAAAGATGATATGATTAGGGATGAAAATGATTAGATGTATATAAGGATGAAAATGTGAAATCTGGTACCTTGGTAAAGATGATATGATTAGGATGAAGATGAAGTTGATGATATTTTTTACTTTACACACAAAGTTCAAACCTTAGTTTATGTAAGATTTTTGGTAAACAAGATATGCATAAAGAAAGAAGATGAAGTGTGAAATGACAAATATACCCTCACGTGGTTTCACGTGGGGTGACTTAACGAGTGTTAGTGAAGATCGTTAGAGTGAAGGATAACCGGCAGATAACGTTTGCCACTTAAGCGACTAATCTGCATTTTTTTTGGTCAAGGACGAAAGAGTGCGGTCAACGCAAACCACAAGGATGAACGTGTAATTTACTCTAAAAAAATAAAATAAAAATAAATAAAAATAAAATTAAATTTTGACTAATTTTAATTGATGAACAATACATAGTACAACATATTTTACAATTCAAGATTTTAGGTAATATTTTGAAAGTCTTTCATAACTCCATACATATATAGTATATTACTACATTACAATTTGTCATAACACAATTTATAAATTTTATAAAAACTAATAAATTATAAATATTATAAATATAAATAGTAAATTTATAAATTGTGTTATGACAAATGAATAGGTAATATACTATATATGGATATGGAGTTATGAAAGACTTTCAAAATATTACCTTAAAATTCATATCACAAAAATAGGTGAAGTGTAATTGCACTAAACTAATTAGAGAATGCTTCAAAATGCATGAAATCTTAATGCTGGTCAAGTGAACTTAAATTGACAAATGTAGTACAAATCTAATTAATATATGGGCTTCAATTCAAAGATTTTGGGTTGGCCTACCCAACTCAACTCATAACGTAGCTTCGTCACTGCACATAAATATTTGGTTAAGTTTATAAAAGTGATTTTTTTAAGCTCTAAAATTGTGGCTTATATAAGGATGAGTGGACGTATATAAAAAGTGTCATAGCAAAAGACTTTTATACAGTAAATTTTTTAATACATATGTACTTCTCGGTCATTTTATCTCTTTAGCTATAATAAGCAAACTCAAACACTAAAAATAGGGCTATAAGTTTATTGTTTATAAGCCAAAAACCGCTTATATAACAGACTAAGCCCCAAATATAAGCTTACACAAACACCCCTTAAGATTCTCAAATTAGGCAAAATTGTATATTAATATCTTTGTTATGAAAGCTCATTGGTTAATCATATAAATTATGAAATCATTAAAAGAAAATCACATGTTAAATTTTAAAATGCACTTCTTTAATCGAAAAAGTTAACAGCATAATGTGGGTTTTCAATCTCAAACGAACAACTACCAAATAGACCATTTAGTGGATTTGGAAGTTGACCATTACCTTTGAAATGCCTAAGTTGAGTGGGTATGACTTTGTGTATATTTATCTTGAGAAAAGAATCCTATCTTTTAAGAAATATTAATGATACATACACAATCTTTGACTACCAAAACCTAATATACAATACTAACTCAACTATATCTATCACTTGTATAAATTCCCCTTGCTTGTACAAGAACTTCAATACAAGTCTAGAGCATTTGCAGCTTCTAATCCAAAGCACATTTGCAAAGAAAAACTCGATCGCATAGAAGATGATGAAATCTGAGCGTCTTGAAACAGGAGGTTCTACATCTAGGGTCTCGCCTCGTGTAGGGTCAAACAGAGGGATTTCACTAATGGACCTTATTTTACGGATTGTTGGCGTTGTGGGCACTTTAGGTAGCTCCATTGCCATGGGAACCACGGAACAAACTCTACCCTTTTTCACTGCTTTTATACGCTTCAATGCTCAGTATGATGATTTTCCATCTTTCAGGTAAGTTGATTTATACCAACACATGATAATCATACACATTTCATTTCAGTTACCTACATGTAATTTCACTTGAACAAGTAACAACTAAGATTACTAAAAGTAACTACGCCTAACAAGTAATCTTTACAAAACAGATTGTTTGTGATTGTGAATGCAATAGTATGCGCCTATTTTGTCCTCACTATCCCGTTGTCCATTGTACACATCATGAGGAGTGCAGCAAGAGGCAGCAGAATTCTCTTAGTAATTCTTGACACGGTAAATAATACTAAAAACATAAGTCGAATTGTTGTATATATTTTTGGTTTCATAAAATATTATGTCTGTTTTTGAAGGTGATGTTGGGTCTATTAACGGCTGGAGCATCTGCTGCAACATCAATTGTGTATTTGGCTCACAATGGTAACAACTCTGCAAACTGGTTAGCAGTGTGCCAACAATACAACGACTTCTGTCAACGTGCATCAGGATCTCTAATTGGTTCATATGGCGGGATCGTCGTGTTTATACTAGTGATCTTGCTTGCTGCCATTGCAATATCACGACAAAGGCAACACATTTTGGTTTGAGTTTTGATAATGATTTGTGACTTTTTGTGTTTTTCTTGACTCACTTGTGTGAAAGATTGAATTTGAGATTTTACATTTGATTGTAATACAATGAAAGAAGATTGTTACAAACACGTTTAGTTAAACGAATCATGTAAAACACGAACCTACAAACGAAATTCTTTAAAACCAATTTTCCTTGTCGCACACGAATCATTTATGAGCAAACTAACATACTATATGCAACCTTTAACTGTATAAATTACAAACAGATAATTAAGTATAAGAGATTTACAAACCAAAACCAAAAAAGCAAAGTAAGTATAAAGTTTAAAGATGAAAACCAGTCCATCTTCGAAAATTCTTGACATCATTTCCTTCAGAAACTGCCATTCCAATTCCTGAATGACCATTTTGCCCGATCCCTTTATAATACAATCTCCATTCATCGTTCTCGCCTTCCATATGAACAAGACAAGGTAACCCGACCCCTCCATCATCCCAACATCCATTTTCTTCGCCTTGCTTCAATATGGGCTCATCCTCGACCCTACGCCACTCTTTCAGCCCATCCAAAGACTGAGCCAACCCGATTGACCTCGTCCCGTCCACACTCACCCCTTCATAAACCATTACATAACCCCCATCTGTCTTGTTCTTTACAACGCAAGGATTCATGACGCCATACTCATCAAAACTACCACTTCGCCCTCCACCCATGATCTTCCCAAGCTTCACCCACCTAATACCATCGCGTGATCGCGCCATACCAATCCCAAAATGACCTTTTTCCATATCAAAGAATGATAATACATCCTAAGATCACCACTACTATGAAAAACAACTTGTGGGAAGAAATAAACATGGAATCCCATTCACCTTCTGCCCCTAAATCAAACAATGCCCCACTATGATGCTCACCTTCAATTCTCGCCCAATGCCTACCATCTTGACTCATAGCTAAACCCGGCAACGACCTACAAATCTTCCCAAATCCACCCATTTTACCACCATTTTCAGGATTCTCTAAACTAAACTCGAGCGAATCATTTAAAGACTCAATCTTCTCATTACTAAAACCAGTATAATACATCCAATAAACCGCATTACTCGCTCTAATCTTAGAACTAGACATGATCACAACTGCACCAGGCATAACACCATTAGTATCAAAAGCCCACCAATCATTACTCGATTTCAAAACTAAACCGGCATCACTACCCGAAGAAACAACGCCTTTCCCTCTCTCCCAATGCACCCCATTACTCGAAACCGCCAAACCAATACACCCCAAACCCGAATTCTCCCTGATCTCCCATAATACCACATATACCACTCTCTTCTTCATCACTCAAAACCTTTTAATCACAGGTGACCCAATATACCCATTATCCCAAGCACCTTCTGACCCCAAATCAAGCACTAAACCCCTCGAAAACGACGTATTCGACACGGGTTTTGATATTTGAATTGGGTATTTTTTGGTTTTCAATATCATGGCTTGAGTTGGGAGAAAATGATGAATCTTGATCCTGGATTACATTATCTTTATCATCTGAAATTAAGGGATTTGTGGAACATTTGGTTATAAAGATTGGTTTTTTATAAAGATTAGATGATTTTATAAAATGGGTATTGTAAAAATTTGATCTTTTAAATGGTGTGATTATTTGGTTGTTTCTTGATCTTGATGATATTTTGGTGGGAAATATGGTTATTGTGGCAGTGAGTTCCATGATGAGATGTTTGTGTTTTTGACAGAAATTAAGAAAACATCAGAATGAAAGAGTTGTTGGCATGTTGTGAACTAATGAGATGATGACACGTGTGTGGTTGTGATATTTTGGATTTTTTTTTATCCTTTAAGAATTATGAGGTTGGCATTTATAGAAGACAAAAGTGATACCAAGACAAGTCAATGGAAAAAGATGAATGTTTATGACATAAAGTTAAGTTACATTCCAAAATTAAGGCTAATTATATGGTTCTATTAACATTTTGGGTTATTCTTTATTTTAAATTTATTTATTTTGATTGCAACATATAAAAGATTTCAATTTTTCACTTATTTTACATGTATTAGATATTTATTCAGTAATTTTGTTGAGATGTATCTCAAAACTATTACTTTAACAAACAAAGAATTTTAGATTTGAAGTGTTTATTGCAATGAATAAGGTTTTCTATTTCTTTAACTTTTAGAGTATCTATTATTAGGGATGGTATTTATGCCGACGCGATGTACCAGCCTACATCTAATTTTGAGTCGTGAAATATAACATTTTCAAAAAGATCGTTTGCTAAGCAAATCTCGATATTCGCTTATTTTCTTTATAGTACAACTTTATCTTAGCCCAAGAATATTCTATGGTGTGAATTTTAGCATCTATTAAAGAAAAGAGTTTGTGCAACACCCTTCTCAAAATCATAGATCCATCCTTGTTTATTATGATGGTTTATGAAAAATCTATAAAAAGATAAAGAGGTTTAACAATGTTTAAACTTTAATGCCAAAATAGCAGTTTTTTTTTTTTTTTTTTTTTTTTTTTTTTAAATCTCATTTGAAAGCATTAATTATGATTTATGATATGAAAAGGTTTACCAACATTTTATCTATAGTGAAAATAGTTATAATATGAACATATTTGTAAATTGATGATGTAAACATTTCAAAAGATTTGTCATTTGTGTTTTTTTGAAGGTGTGAATAATGTGTGAAGTAGTGTGATGAAGGTGTGTAATTTATATAGGGAAGGATGATAAGGGTAAAATTGGTATGAAATGGTGTAAATATATTTTGTTTTGTTTTGTTTTTTTGTTTTTTTTGTTTTTATTTTTTTAATATTTTTACCTTTTTTTTGTTGTCCGTTGCTGTGGTGAAATGACACGCATTTGGTGAGGGGAGTGTCATGGGGGTAACGTGGTGACTCAATGACACGGTTTCTAGTTTAGACTAAAAACTAAGCTTATTTGAAAGCATTAATTGTAATTTATGATATGAAAAGGTTTACCATCAATTTTTTTTATAGTGTGAACAGGTTTATAAGATGAAAAGATTTGTAAATTATAATGATATAAACATTTCAAAAGATGAGTCATTTGTGTTTTTTTGAAGATGTGAATACCGTGTGAAGACATGTGAGTAATGTGTGATTTATATAGGGAGGGATGGTGAGGGTAAAATTGTGATTTATATAGGGAGGGATGGTGTGGGTAAAATTGATAAGAAATGGTGTACATATGTTTTGGTTAAGGAGAGGTGATTATGACTTGCTTTTGAACTTTTTTTTACCTTTTTTTTGCTGTCTGCCTTTTTATTTGTTGTCTGTTTTTGTGGTGAAATTTTTTTGTGATGAAATGCAAAATGACACGCATTTGGTGAGGGGAAGAAGGGAGGGAGGGGAGGAGAGTGTCATAGGGGGTAACAACGTGATGACTCGATTACACAGTAATAAACCGCTTCTAACAAACACTATAGGAAATGCTCCTAGGTTTTTAAACGAAACCTAAAACCTACAAGTGTACCCAACTTCAATAATGGTGTGATAAACAAGTTTATATATGTGCTTAATCCCATTGTCATAATCAGTTTATCTCTTCTTATAATTATCATTCATTTTACATGTCTCACTTTTTCTAACTTAAACTTACTAGACTAACCTCCAACAATGTTAGGTCACCATCTTATCATAACAATATGTATTTCTAGAGAGAGAAAGTTTTAGAGAGAGAAAGTGGAAGGAACTAATGAAGGATTAATGAAAATGATAATTGTAATTAGAACCAACAACCTCTCCCTTCTGGGAAGGGGTATTTATAGTGTTTACATAAGAGGGTGTTTCCTGGTCTGAAGAATTCTTCATCACATTTCATGGGCTTACTACACGAGTGCATGAAATCAATTACAAACATTTATAAACCATATTTATTAACGACCTATTACAAATGAAATGACCTACACTTGATAATTAAAACATGTTCCTAACAATCTCCCTAAGGGTTGGTCATCATTTGTTGTCTTGCTTAGGTCGTTTGACGCCTTGAACTTCTTTGGCGCTCATGGCTTGACGTCTTTGATTCTTTGCATCTTTGTTCTTTGTTCTTGTTGTTGTGATCGGCCAGAAATCGCCTTTATCAACATCTTTAACTTTGATCTTTATCTCATAACTTTGCAGATTCTTTGACTTTGATGTAGAATCTTCCAAATTTTCTTTGCTTTTGAGAGAACATTCAATTAGTGTTGATGTTGGTAGAAGCATGTGAAAAGTCGCACGATCTTTTCTACCCGTGAGCATCCATAAGAAAAACATAAAACATGGGTTAGAAATAATCCCGCTTACAAGTTTGAACTTCAAGAGTGTTAACAAGATAGTGTGAAAACACATCTCTAATTCTCACAAAGGTCGCTCTCGAACTGAGTCCCACAAGTGAGATAACACGATGTACCGAAATACACCTCTGATTCGGATGAGTCGCCGAGGTACACCAAGCATCACCCCACGACGTAGACCGCTTGAGACACTCAAGCCGTAACTCCACAAGGAGTTACCGGCGACCGTCCGAGCTGCTTGATATTGACCCGGCAGAATTTCCATTCAATCATCGAGGATCACAATTGTGAATCCCCTCATAAATGTTCCCAGACATTGCTAAGATCTCGTAGGATTCTAGAAAATGTCACTTGTGTCCTTATTGTTTGAACAACAAGTGATGAAATATATAAGTGTTCCTAAGAGATCTTTTGATGAATCTCATGGCTCTAGACTCGATTAGTGCATTTTGATTTTCCGAGCGGAGACTAGGAGAGAGGTCTCCTCTTCAATACCAACAATCTCTAAGAGAGTCGATAGATTACGTAGGGTTCCCTGTGAGAATGAAACAAGCTCTTTCGAGAGAACTTGAGTGGCTTAGAAGGTTTAGTGCATTGCGCACATCGGGTCCATGACGACTTGTCTTCAATACGGTGTCATCTTGTGACAACCAAGTAGCATATGAATCAACCCGTGTCTCGCCTAAGTTGAATAATTTGAGGGCTATTTTTCACCCTTTCTTTAACTTTTCTTTTAATTCTTCAACTCCTTCTTTCTCCGATTCTCATTTTCTCCTTTTTCAATCATACCTAAGGACTTCTAAATACTAACTATTTGTGGTGTCCTTGGGTAGATCCCTCCGCCTCTGGCGGATCATAGACGCTTATTCCTAAACTTAATCACCTTTAACCCATGACTATCCTATGTTACCACAAAACCTTTTCTTGAAAATCTCTCAAGATGTTTATGATGAAAACATGTTTTGGTAACACCTGAGAGTTTTGGTTTTTCAAATACTCCCTCCACATGTGCTTATGAGTTTGACCAAATCGCACAGAGAGGAAGAATGCACTTTTGAATTGATCGACTCTTGATAGACAATTCCCATGAGACACTGATTACGTTGTATAGTTAAAGAGTTACATTGTCGACTTTTAGGTGACAACTAGCTCTAATAACTACCTTGAAGATGTAAACACTCCTTGAAAAGGAGGTTAGACCCACAAAGTTCATGTCAATCAAGAGTGTCTTGAATTGGTACATTCTACTAAGATAAGTCTTGGAAGACTTATCTTTTCGATTACTGACATTCAAAGATCGTCAATTCATTGGTGATATCTGAGTCGAGCACGTTATGAGATTCCATAACTTCCTGATCAACAATTTTAATCACATTTCTCCCCCTCAAAAATAGCATATGAATGTTGTTTTTGAAAACATGTTGATTAAAATATGCTTTTTGAGGCATTTGAAATTTATTTGGGAAGAAATGGATTTCAAGAACATTTGATTTTGAACAAAGATTTTTGTGTTTCAAAAATTAAGAAGCTTTCGCTCCTTTAATTTGGATTGAGGCACTGAAACGTACCACAGGGTCCTTTCGTGGAATAAGATTTTGTTTTCATTGAACAAAAGTACTCCCCCTCAAATACGGAAATATATTTGAGAGATAGCCTTCTTGAGCCGAATTTGAATAGATTAATACACGTTGTAAAAATATATTATCAGATTTGTTGTACTTATGAAAATTCGAACTCAAGGTTTAACTGAAAAACAGAATCACTGAATGTTTATGTAAAAATTTCAAAGTCACAATTTTTTTTTTTTTTTTTTTTTTTTTTTTTTAAATCTTTTGGATTTTGAAAGATTTTATATTTTGTATTTTGTTTTTGAAATATGTATTTACAAAGAAAGATGTTTTCGATATTTGACTTTTTAAGAACGTTTGATTAAATTTTCCGGATCTTCCGAGTCAAACACCGCATACCAATTTGATGGACAAGTTCAAGAACCTCGCGGGTGGCAAAGCTTTAGTGAACAAATCGCCAATTGGTATTGAGTACCCACAAAGTATAATTCAATTGTACCCTTTTCGACATGCTCTTTGATGAAATGATATCGCAGAGCGATATGCTTTGACTGGAATGTCGAACCGTGTTGCGTGAGATGGCAATAGCACTCTTCGAGTCACAAGACATTGGTATCTTGTTGAATACAAAGCCGTAGTCCATCGGTTGTGATCTCATCCAAATTATCTCGAGCACGCATGCCGACATGGCAACGATTTCGCTCGATGATGACATGGATGTACAGCTCTTGTTTCTTCGACCGCCAAGACACAAGTTTATCTCCGAGAAACCGAACACCACCGATGTACTTTTGCGTATCTAAACACCGCGTGATCGAGATCTCAAAAAGCGATTAGTGCAAAACCGTAATCCTTCTGATACCGGATCCCAGTGAATGGTTCCTTTACGTAGCGAAGGATTCTTTAGCCTCATTGAGGTGTCTTTCATTGGTCTTGACCGATAACGGAGCAAAGATATACAAAGAAATACAATATCAGTCTCATTGGTCGTTAGATACATGAGAGACCCAATAATACTTGGTATTTTGTAGGGTCAATCACTTTCCCATGTAAATCATTCCGACTTTGGTGAGGTTCAGTACATAGGTGTGTTATAAGTATCACAACCGGTCATTCCATGTTTCTTTAAGATTTCAAGAGCATATTTGACCGATTTAAAAATATGCCACGGAGATTGATGAACTCAAGTCCTAAGAAGAACTTTAGTTCACCCATCATGGACATTTCAAAATTTTGTTTCATTAATTTTATGAAAGCGTTTGAGTACTTTTTATGTGTGAACCAAAATGATATCATCAACGAATTTGAACAATTAAAATATCCTCCCGTGACGTTGAATGAAAATGTTGGATCAACAGCCTTTGGTAAACCGATTAGCGAGAAGAAATTTGGACGGTTTGTCGTACCATGCCCGTGGGGCTTGTTTAAGACCATAAAGAGCCTTTTGAGCTTGACACGTAGTGAGGATGATCCGAATCAACGAATCCTTCCGGTTGACCCACATAAACTTCTTCACGGAGTTGACCATTTAGAAACGCCCGTTTTCACATCCATCCGATAAACCGTGATATTCTTGTGCGGCAGTATGCCGAAATATCCGTATGACTTCAAGCCTAGCTACCGGTGCAAATGATTCTTCATAATCGATTCCTTCTTCGAGAATACCCTTTAGCCACAAGACGAGATTTGTTGAATAACATTGCCTTCAAAGATCCGCTTGTTTTTCCGGATCCATTTGAGTCCAATGACATAAATCCCATCCGGTCTTGGAACAAGTTCCCATACTTCGAGACGTTTGAACCGATTCAACTCTTCTTGCATTGATTCAATCCAATTGTCATATGTCATAGCATCTTTAATGTTTCGTGGTTCATCTTGACAAACGGTGAGTGCATAAACACAAGTTTCAAAGATCGCATGAAGTCGTTGTCTCGCCATGACTGGTTGGAAGGATCACCAATCACATTTACTAAGGATGATCTTTTGTCCATTTATGTGTCGGGGGTGATGATTGAATGTTGCATGCATATTAGACGGATCCAAATTGCGTGAAGATGACTCGCCAATGTCGGGAATGGTTGGAGCCGAGCAAATGGATCAAGAAAGCATTTCGTCATAATCTGCGGGTGCGGGTACTTCATGATTTTGTGATTCATCACCGTGTGGTGTTGGATGCAATGTGTTCTTCGTTGAATGAGAATCATTCACGGGCATCCGTGCAACAGCTTGTTGTTGTTGGAGCAGTGTATCGGTATTGGATTATGATCGTGGTGTGCAGCGGAAACAATCGATACATCCGAGCACTACTTTAAATCTCATCAAATGCAGGAGCAAACAAAGTTTCCAATTGTTGACGAGTGAATTCCATGGGTGGAACAAATGATGAAGAAGGAAAGTTTAGACGGTTAGATGCGGGTCCTAAGCGATTTTGCTCGAAGCCATTTCGGTAAGCTCATCAAAGTTGACATGAACGGTTTCCATCATTTGTCGAGTTCGACGATTCCAAATTTTAAATCCTTCGAATTTTCACAAGAACCAATGAACACTCCAATGTCACTTTCTATCAAGTTTACCAATATCATCACGATCATTTTCGGATAGCACGGTGCAATCAAGACATGAAAATATCCGATATCCTGGTTTGCGGTTGTGAACAATCTCATATGGAGTTTTATTATGGCGCGATGAATGATGGAACGGTTTTGAGTAAAACAGCGGTTGAGCAAACTTCACCACAAGAAATCCGGTAATTGTGAGAGAATCAACATCGACGAGCGGCCTCCACTAACGCTCGGTTTCGTCTTTCAACAACACCATTTTGTTCAGAGTACGAGCAATCGAGGTCCGATGTGTGATTCCAACTTTCTCAAAGTAAGCACGAAGTGTTTGATTCTTGAATCGGGCCCATTGTCGCTCTACAACCGAACGGTGTTGTTGAGTTGAATCAATCTTTGTGAAAGGTGATTATCATTGTCGGAGCTTGATCTTTAGTTCAAGAAAATAGACCCAAGTCCATCGTGAATAATCATCAACAATAACCGAATGTAACGCTTTCCGCTCATACTTTGTACACGCACGGGGCCACATAAATCCATATGAAGCAAATTAAGAACATGGTGAGAACTTGGTTCGGTTTGAAGGAAAGTTAGATCTCTTGCTCTTGCCTTGTTCACAAGCCGAACATAAATGATCTTTGGTGTATCGGAACCTTGGAAGACCATCAACTAACTTATGACGAAGCGAGTTCACCATGGTTTTGAAGTTTAAACGAGAGCCTTTTATGCCATAACCATGATTTTGTTGAAGTTGCTTTGGAGAAGACAAATCGGTGAAGATGCAATCATATCGGACATAGGAATCGATAAAGATTTGTGCTCCGATCACGCCGTGAGTAAATCATGTCCTTCCAAATCACGACGTAATATGTGTTGGAGCGAAACGCAACTTCCAAATCAAGATCACGTAATTGTCCAACCGAGAAAGATTGTGTCCAAGACCTTCAACATAATAAACCCGATCGATCTCTATGTTTCCATTAACATAATCTCCATATCCCATTATTGCAAAGAAATGATCATTCCTTAACTGACAAAGACTGATGAACTTTGAAACAAAATTTACTAAGAGCTTTAGATTGCTCATTATATGCCGGGTACATCCGCTATCAACAATCCACGAACGAGTTGAATCACCGCAACACAAGAAGACAAAGAGGGTGGTATGATAGAAGCGGTGGAACCCAAGGAGTTAGTGGGTTCCATTATGTTAGTGTTACACACATTTGCACATTTAGGAATCCATTTAAAACTTGAGGTACTGCAACCATTGTTGCCATAACCAATTATTTTTCGCTTTGGTCTTAGTGAAGTCACTAGTGAGAACACTTTCTTAGAGATGTTTTGCAGAATGGGTGTGTTCTGATTTCGTAATCTACACCGCACCTTCCCTAAATTCGATTTTGCAACTATAGTGGACCTAGAGGAAGGGCCAATAATGATTTCTTAGAACGAGCTAATGAGAATTTGCAACACATTTTACATGATTACCGGACATCATACTTTTACGACAAAAAACACAGGAAGCATTAACGTTTGAAACGCTTAGATTTATCATTCGTTACATCGACATTAGAATTACAATTTGCCAAATTTGAATCTAAAGCGGATGCAACAGATTTTTATTCGATTTCCTAAGATGAACTTCTACTTGATGTCGGACGAGTGCTCTTTCTATGTTGCGAGATCCTAGTATTTTCTTGTTGTCTCTTACTCCGGATCTTCTAACATTAGTAGACGCAACTATTCTGTAGAAGTGGAAGAAAGCAAATTAGTTCCTCGAGTTTTATCAACTATATACATGCCAGAGCAATCACTTTTGTTTTACTAGACTTGCTAGTTTCATGTTTAGCTAGCTTTTCTTTAAGCTCAATGATGATGTGTTTTGATCCCGAATTATGGAATTTAATCTTCCTTGGTCACCCAACATTTGTCGAGTATATTCAACATGGTGATCAAGTTCTTTTGACGCTCGTAAGCAATGTCTTGAGAGAATCAAAATCGCTTTATATTCTGTTTGACTTGTGCAATCTCTTGTTCATATTTGAAAATTTGACACTTTAACGATGCATTTTCATCATCAAGACATTCGACTTTTGAAATTCGTGACCGATCCAAAGACACCTTTTCCATGTGATTTTGTAAAGCAATTTGATTCAATTGTCTTAGATCGACACCATTGAAGTCTTCGCTTAAGTTCGTAAATCTCCATTGAAAGTTTAGATTGGACATCATCATTTTGTGAAAACATTTTTCATTTTCCTCTTTAATTTCTCAATTTCATGTCTTAACATCCGATTGTCCATTTCAACGATTGAACCATATTGAGATTCTCGAGAGCTAACACAAGATCATTCACGAAGCAAATTCACAATATATAACCACGTAAGCAATATTAGCGAAAGAGCATCTTCTAACAATTGATCAAAGGCATTTTGAAGATCTTGGTTTTGCATTGTTCTTGTGAAATGAGTTTTCAAGTGTGTTAAAAGCTTCAATCATTGAAGTCACCTCTTGTTGAAGTTCCCTTTCCAACAGTGTTTGCATGTGACGCAAATGTGCGACATGAGGTGAGATTGGGTTTGAAACATTTGTCGTTGTTTCTTGCATAAGGCATTGAAAATTAGATGCTTTTAACTCGAATTTTTCTCAATTGTCGTTTCTAAAACGAAATATCTTCCATAAATGTTTGAAAGTACCGTAATACTAAACAAGATTTAGGAGTTTTGGCAATGAGTCGCTTTTGCAAGAGGACGGTAAAGGACCATTTATTTGTGCAACATTGTGAACGGGCCTTCAACACAAGATGCCTTAGTTAATTCGGAAAGATTATACGATGGTGTTGAAATGACATTTAGTTTGTAAGACGATTTTCTCTTGTGTAATCATATGGTAAAATTCCATTTTGTCGCATGTTTAAGCGACTTGATCATCTTGTGCCCATTGTTCCTCACAATCAAATACAACAAGTTGCATGCTTGGATCTAAAAGACATTGAGCACTATACAATTTGGGCATGTCCTCGAGAGTCATGTGAAGAAAACGCAAGTGATTATACCCAAGAGCAAAACGTTTGAGTCATCGACTCGAAGTAAAGTTGACATTTCAACTGCTTTTCTCGAGCGACCAATCTTATATACAACAAGACCAAAATCTTTTAACCGCCTTTCCAATCAAGAATTTCCTCGATTTGATCATCAATGCGTTTCTTAGATTTCTTCTTGAATTCTAAAAATTTGACCGACTTTTGAAAAATCTTGTTTTGTATTTGAAAGTTCCGTTTGAAGATTTTCAATGTTTTTCAAGTTCGACTTTTCTTGTTCAATTTTAGAAATCTTTTCGTTATTTGACGCAACAATTTCATGCATTTGATGTTGAAGATTTTGTTCGACGTAAGATTTTGAAAGGCCACTTCAAAACTTGTTTCTCGAATGGTTTTGTTTCAAAATCATTTATTCGCTTTGACGACTCTCAAGTTCGCAATCAAGGAAGTAATCTCACCCTAAGGTTTTGGTTTATCTCATTACATTTTTCGCTTTTGGCTTGCAATGGCGTAGTAATGAATTCAGATATTCGAATCGGACCATGAATTGCTTCACTGTCAATATGCTCATTATTTTCATCATCACTTAGGTCATCAAATGTAACCACGGGGTTAATTTGATCAACTTCATTATGATTAAATAATGATTCATGTTGAATGATTGTCGCTCATCGATGCGTATGCGCACACAATTGCATTTATGAGGCAAATATCGTTGTCGTACCCGAGATAGACCGTCGTGTCATAGACCGTCCATTCATTGCTTGATTGATATGATGTTCTTGCATATTTGCCATCAAAACAACTGCAGATTTGCTTCCAAATCTTCATATTCATCATCCGAAAGAGTATCGCCATAAAACCTTGTTGAGTTTCACCGAGTTCCCTCCCGCTTCATCCTTATATGCCATCAAGATGACTTGCTTATAGTAATCTCCTCCTCCGGTTCGCGGTTCAGACAAGCATTAGCAAGATGTCCTTGCTTTTGCAATTATAGCAACGAATAGTAGATCCAAGCCGGTGAATTTCTGCTTCCACAACTTGAATATTTCTCTTGAAGTTATTATTACCCGATCCCCTAGCGATGTTTGACCATTCCGATTACCGAATACCCACTTGTAATCATACGACGACCACTAGTTCGCTCAACCTCAACTTTGCCACCTTGATAACCGCTGACTTTTGGGATTTGATGATGAACGAAGACGATTGTTCGATCGAGTAGAGAACTGGAGAAGGCTTTAGCAATAAAAGCCATTCCATGATTTAACGCTCAAAGGCATCGACTTGATCATCATTGATTCGAGCAGAGTATGCGTGTTAGTATCTCCTTCAAAGTGAGTTGATGAGAAGGTGTAAGTGGAGCATAACTAAAATGACGTTGTTGTTGATCAAAAGCATGATTTGACTTTGGGTAGGAGTTGGATAACCATGTGCCATGAGAGCAACTGATCAAGAATTGGTGGTCGAGGGAAACCCATGTGCCGCGAGCTTCTTTATCTTTGAGAACTTCATATTGATGATGTTTCGTATAATCAAACAATAACCCATGCTTGACATCATGAAGATCCTTGACTTGTCGAACAAAAGTAACATACTTGTGCCAATCCGGTCCTAAGGAGTTCGTAAACTTGGTGTTAATAGCAATGGTTGGAAGATCAATCTTATGTCGATGCAAATCATTGACCACATTTGTGAAACGATGATAATATGATTCAAGTGATTCCCATGCTCAATGGTAAACACATCAAAGTTGTGATATAGCTTAGACTCCATATCGACCTTATTGATTCATGCCTTCCATCAACGGATGAATTTGTTCCCACATAGCTTTTGCAGTTGTCTGTGCATCAATACTTTTGTAGATCGGATTCGAATTCCAAGAAGTATTTGTTGCATAGCAAGCTCATCGGCTTCAAGATGAAGTAGTTGTTCGGTGTTAAACGACTAAGTGGAACAATTGTGATAGTATCGGGTCTCGTGGAACAATGTAGGATCTCCGAACAGCTTCGCTTGGCATTTGAAACGGTCCTTCTAATATCACCTTCTTTAGATACTTACCATGAGGTTTCTTGAGTTCCATATACCTTAGAAATCGACTGACCATTGCACATAATTTCTGGTGTAAGCATTGGAGGACTAGTATCCCAACCGACTTCATGAATCGATTGTTGACTTGTATACTTCACACATTTGAGAGAACCAAGTTTGTTGTCGAGGATTTGTGGAACCGTTGGCATTGGTTGTATACCTTGTTGAAGATGTTGGGAGTATATTGTTGATTAAATTGTTTCGATAAATTGCTTGTTGTTGATTCCATTGTTGATGTTGTGGACCGAGTTGTTGTTGTGGTTGTTTATTATAATTGTAGGAAAGTAGTTAGATGAAGGTGGTTGAGACATATTTGTTGATTGATGTTGATCGTGAAAGATAATTAAGGTCGAGATTGATTAGACTTAGGTTGATGAATAGAAATCTTGACAGAAACTCGCCAAAATTTCAGAAACTCGCCAGAAATTCGAACTCGCCAGAAATTTAAACTCGCTGAGAATTTTAAACTCGCAAAATTGTAAACTCGCCAAATTGAAACTCGCCAGAATTGAAACTCGCCAAATTTGCAAACTCGCAGAATTAAAGACGAAACTCGCTAAACGCAAACTCGCAGAATTAAAGTCGAACTCGCTAAACGCAAACTCGCAGAAATTCAAGTTGAAATTCGCCAACCCGCAAACTCGCAGAATTCAAAGGAAACTCGCCAAGATTCAAGTGAAACTCACAAGATTCAAGGCTAACTCACAAACTTATGTAAACACGATTTCAATCCATTAATTCCATAAATTTCGGTCTAAAATACGTTTTTTCAAGACTAATTTCTATAAAATCTAATCAATATTAACCTAAACTATCCCTCATTCTCGATACCACTTGTACAGGCCACCATCTTATCATAACAATATGTATTTCTAGAGAGAAAGTTTTAGAGAGAAAGTGGAAGGAACTAATGAAGGATTAATGAAAATGATAATTGTAATTAGAACCAACAACCTCTCCCTTCAGGAAGGGTATTTATAGTGTTTACATAAGAGGGTGTTTCCCCTGTTTTGTGGAAGAATTTTCATCATGTTCGTCGCCGCTTACTACACGAAATGTAAATCAATTACAAACATTTATAAACCATATTTATTAACGACCTATTACAAATGAAATGACCTACACTTGATAATTAAAACATGTTCCTAACAAACAAAATATTCAACTTAAATTACTCTTTATCTAGCACACCATTCTTTTATTGACAAAAAAATATAAATTCAAAACCACTTTTATTAGTTAAACATTACTTTAATGCTAACAACTTATGCAGGCATTTATGCAAGTTTGGTCTAGAAAAGGTATTTGGAACAAGATACTAGTGCCAAAGCAAATAGACAAAAGAAAAAGCAAATAGACAAAAGAAAAGAAGGGGATTATGCTTACCCTTCAAGAAAAGCATCAAACCCATTTGACTGAATCATGTATGATGATCACCTGGCCAGTATGTTCACTTCCTTATTTTGGTCAAAGACACCATCACCTTAAAGAAAAAACATAACCCCCCTTTAAAGTTTGGGCAAATTAAAAACAGTGAAAGTACTATATCCATAGCCATTTTGATAATTGTACTTTGCTTTCTGTTTGCAAATACTCTGTTCCATTGCGGTCACTGAAGTTAGGAGGCTGGGCAGACATAGACCCGCATACTTTAACAGCGCAAAATTAACTCAAAAAACATACGTACTTTTAACAAAAATGAAACAAATAACTTACTGTTAGTGACCAGATAGAAACAAGTATGCAGGTATGTTGCTATTTTCTGCGAGGTCCCCATTTCTTTTACCAGAAGTATGAACAATTCATAGCTAAAAAACCAATTTCACAATCAAATTATGCTAGGTAACATGCAAATATGCCAGAAACCAATGATTCTAGAGCTAGATCCTCGTAACAACTTGAGTCGATTATGGTGTCTAATCGGTGTTTATTATAGCAACCAATAACCCACATAAAGTTTGATGAGGTGGATGCCATAACGCATAAAATAAAGTATGTAGTAACACGAGAATCTGAAATTAAAAGCCACCACCGGGTCTGCCTCTATCCTGCATCTCAGCAGCCTGCTGCTCCTTGAGCTTGTCGACAATCTCTAGGATTCTGGGATTGAAAAAACGGTCTTGAACATATTTCTTTTCTTCAGCTTGTATCTCCTTTACAGCACTGGGATATGGGTTTGGAGGGGGCTTTGTTCCTCTCAATTTTGCAATTTCTTTCAATCGTTTGTATGCCTTCTTTTTCGATTTTTTCTGTAGCCGATACTCCGTCTGTAAAGATAAATGTTATTGATATGAAGCCTCCATGAAATAGTTAATCTAAACATGTTGAAAGTTTTTAGATCCTTACATCTGCTACATCTATAGCATCTTGTTCGTTAACACCTTGCTCCGTTAGCTCTAGGACCCGCTGACCGAATATCCGTGATGGGGTTGGGTCAAAATCACTTATTCTTTTGTCCATAAGAAAAAAAATTGTGAGTACTTGTCATGTTGATTGTGGATCATTAGCTTTATATGATTTTTAAATGCAAATATGTATGACGGATGACTACACAGTTGAATCATTTTTGGTTCACATAGACTAGAATATCACATTTACTCATGGTGTGGATCATTAGCTTTATATGATTTTTAAATGCAAATATGTATGACGGATGACTACACAGTTGAATCATTTTTGGTTCACATAGACTAGAATATCACTTAATGCAAAAATCAAAGCACTCATGTAAGAAAAGAAGAAACAGTAGCAAGCAATCTCGCTTTTACTTTCTTATGTTATTCTAAAAGACAATATGCAAAGCCGCCTGGCGTGCATGAATTTTTTGTTCTTACATTATGTCCGGGCTTTACAGTTAATCAACATTGAAATAAATTAAAATTACATGTGCCATGTGTAGATGACCAGATAATGAAGCATTACAGGCTACAGACATGCTTAAATAAGTTGAATATATTTGCTTAACTAAAATAGTATATTTAAATCGGGCACCATATAACTATACAGCAGTACCATCTAATCCAACATTTACTATCAAGGGATATTTTCTGAAATAAAAATGTAAAGTAAACTAGATTTATTTTAATTTGTACCTAAAAAGGCAAACAAAACTATACATCTAGTGAAAACCAGCTAAACTTACAAGATACCATTTGGAAACAGAATTGCACTTGAAAACAAGCTATGGTTAGGAAGTAAACAAACAAATTTGAAATGCTGGACAGTAAAATAAACATGGTGGAAGAAGTACTTGATAGGATCTTCATGCAACGACTCGGGATGCTTCTTATAGAACTTATTAATATACACATCCTCGGGGAGGCAAATTCGTTCAACCTTCTTCTCAGCACGAGGGAAGACTGGAGGGGGTGACCTACACAATTCATATCACATCAAAGTCCAACAAACCGTTAGTGATACATTTTATTACTTAATCTCATATCACCTTTTGCTCTCTGTCCACCATTTATAATTTAAACCACAGGTTATGCAAACGTTACATGTAGAGACCACCTTCGAAAAAAGACGGGATATGTGGTGTTTAACTCATGACAAGTGTCAATTGGGAGGATAAAGCATTGATCTTGAAAGAGTTTTGTTAACAAAAAAGCTTTTAATCATTCAAAAAAACTTACTCGACTGATAAGATGTGAGGTTTATAACCCAAAATTATAATAATTAAAGAAAAAGGGTACATACATTTCCATAGCTTTAAGCCAAACAGGCTTTGCCTTGGCCAAGCCATTTACTAGCTTTCTTGTTTTTGTAAGCAAGTCGCCTTTTGTAAACATAGCTTTACTTCTGCAACAACAGCTTCTTTGGTTTCTGGTATCAACAAAACATGATCAGTCACTCACTTACAATGATTACAGGAAGAAACAGATACTATAAAAGAAGTGATGAGAATCCAAGGTCATTGAACAAATCAACAAACAGAAGATATACAAAGCCTAACAGCTACGATTTGCGTATACAACATACAGCGAATCTGAAAACTTAGGGAGCTGAGTGCAACTAAAGCTAAAAGAAATCTCGACAACCAAGAACTTGACTACTTATTACACTGCAGCTATCAATAGTAAGACATATATATTACCCGATCTGTTAAAAGTGAGTTGTTCAGAAGTTTACTTCAAAGTTTGTAAGTTAGTATCTGTGAGCTGAGGCTCCTTACATTTATATAGTTCATATATATGTCCTTGAACAAATCCATGAATCTAAAAAGTAACCCAGTTTAACATTAATAAATATATTAGTGAACTAGAACTAGAACCAGAACATGTTAACTTTAACTAGCACAACTAACTCTGGACTCCAAAATCGCAACTTTTAAAATAGAGATATAAATTTCAATTCGCAAGAGCAACAAGAGAGCAAAAATGGAACAGCTATATGTGAACGAGCTCGATGGTTTTGTAAATCTAGTTGCTGTGACTTAAACAATTAAGTTATTTTCTCAATTAAACTCGAGCTCCAATCCTCTGAAACATACTAACAGAAAATTAGACCAAGTTTTTGAAACAATCATGTGGTTTTACAAAATGACACTTTGGACATATACATAGTAGAAGTTCAGGGGTGGTCACAGAACAGTCAAATAGCCAGGACGATTCTGAAAGGTTGCTTGGAATATAAATTTATATGACAGGAGAGTCAACTAACCATACGTCTAGTATATGGTTTAACATGCTAGCGAGAATTAAATGGCATCATTGAGTTTATACGACAACCTTACTCTGGACACCCTTTGCAGATATATTTGCAATTGTTAAAGTTTGATGATGCACTTCCACACTCTAATTATGCAGGGCCATACTACAAGAGGTGGTAAAATCGATAGGCTAGTTCTGTCGATTATGAAAGCTTAAAAGGGTTTTAGCAGAGCTTCTTACAGGGAAATGCCGCAACAAATATTCTTACAATAGGAACTCGGCAACACAGGATCTTAGCATTATTTCACAAATCAAATATCAACAATGTGAATTAACTTTGAGTTATTCATCACATATCATAAGAAATGAATAAAACGCAACATCATTCGACTACAAGAATAACAATGATATCGACCTATATCTTTTTTATTATCGGCGAATACTAAGTTACATTTCAACCCAACAAAACTAAAAGAAAAAACCTAAACTACAAAATAAAAAGAACAAAGATAACAACTAGAGGGATCTCATTTCATAGGAACAAATAAATGCAGTAAAAAAAAGGGAAATTAGATATAAAGAATGTAACTTTATCAATAAATAAAAAAAAGGTGACCTGCGGTCAAATTCCGGTGACGGCGGCGTTGACGGAGTTGTGTCTCTTGCGGATGGCTGTGTTTCTTGATCTGCAGTAGTGAAAGGGGTATTAGGATAAGTTACAGATATTGCCCATGGACTATGAATTAGTTTATAACTTGGCCTATTAACTTCTAAAAGCTATACTTTTGACCCATAACAAGATGAAATAAATAGATAACTCAGAGTTGTGATAATTAAACAATCCTGCAGATAAAACTATATTTTTAACTCAAAAGTTATTTATTTTTTAGTAAAATTTTGTTATCACAAACATTTATCTAAGAACAAAAACAAATAAGCATCCGACTTTTTTGGTCGATAGAAACTTGTCTTGCTCCACATAGTCTGGTGGTGGAGTGGTTGTCGAAGATGACAACATATATCATGTTTTAAGGCTTTCTTTATTTTATTATCGAATAGTGTATATTTTCTTGTTGTGTCACCGGTAGTCATTGCACATTGAATGATAGCTTAAAAATTGAGCTTAACTTTCTTCATCTTTGTACTCAAGCCTTTTAAGCTTAACAATATTCATATTTAGCTTAACGAAGAGTGTTTATATGCTTGTTGTTTCCTTTGTCGTCATTGCACACTGAATGATAATAGATAAATTACAGTCTTCATATCTCTAATCAACTCTTTTTTATCTCTCTCACTTGTAAAATAAAATAAGGCTAGAGGAAAGTCTCCAAATTTGATAACCAAATTATCATTTCATATATATGGTTTTTTCTCTTTCAAGACTATATTTCAATGCCACACCACACATCAATACACATTACATCTAATGAATACTCTATCGAACACTTCACCAAGTTACGTATACACATGTACATAGGGTAAACCCGAAAGTGGTGAGCACCGGCAACTTACATAGGCACACTTTAACAAAAAACAAGCAATTTTAAAAGGTTGAACGATCAATTTAGTCATAGCACAGGGACCAACTTTATAACTTTCAAGGAGCACCTCGTACCAACACAACACAAAACCTAAAACCAACAACATAGTCACTTCATTTCCGTAACTCACACAAACAACAATGGCGTTGTTAAGGACAACCATAGTGAACACCAAAGCATCATACTCACTAGCCTTCAACAGATGTATGCACAGCTTCTATCAACCACACGCGCCGCCACAGCCGCCGGCGCTTGATGTCCCGATCAGCAAGTCACCCCTGTCGCCGCCCTTGTATTTTCCTGAGATTGAGAGAGGATTAGACTCGATTATTAACGGTTTCGGGTCGGGTTTTCATATTGGAACTGGGTCTATGGAGCTCATGGCTGTTCCTAAAAAGAAGGTCCTTTTTTTCTTAACCTCTTGTTTACTTTTATAAATTTGTCTAGTGGATTTCAATGATGTTTTGTTTGGTGTTTAGATTTTGGGGTGTTTGTTTAGGATATCTATAGGGTTATGAGCTTATCTGTTTTCGGCTTATATTTCACAAGCGTCATTATTTTCAGTTTAATTAGTACGTCATAACAAACTTGTATAAGCCCACAAGTTTCAAAATAAGCCGAAATAATTGAGCATATGAAATATAAGCCGAAAACATATAAGCTTAAACAAACAACCCCTATGAAGATCAAATGTACTAGTAGTATATATTGGTCATTTTTCCTATATGAGAGCGTTTCATTTGATAACATTATTTACAGAAATGAGGTAAAAGAAGTAGTATCTTAGGCACTTGTTGTAATATGAAAAGTGTCATATTCCAAGCTGTGTTTAGATGATATTGGATATCATCTTTTCTTTGTCATTCTTGATGGGTCGTATAGGTCCTTTGAAAAGATTTCGTGATTTGCATGTTTTGAATGAGAAATGGCAATGGAGAGAAGTGAGAATTCATAGATGGAAATAATCATAGGGATATATAACATCTCTTTACATATTCACAAGGAATAAAGTAATCTAATGTATCAAAGGTATATACTGAGTAATATGGTACTACATTTTAACTTCATTCTATCGCTCTATGCAAGCTCAACACCCTCCGCTGCAAGAAGTTTGAAACTAAGAATCACAAAGAGAGGAGTTGTGTTTAATAATATTAGCTAGCTACTTAATGAATAACACAATATCCAAAAGTGGAAGTCAATTTGGCATGTTCGTAATTTGATTGAGAACAAGATTGACATCTAAGTGGCGTTAATATTCACACACCCCAAATAATGACTGACATAGCAAAGGCCAAGAGCCTCATACGTATATGAAACTTTATCCTTACTTATAAGAGCCAACATATTTTAGCAGCAACTAGTATAGCAATACTGTACGGAGAAACAATGTGTTGAGCTCTTAAGAATGAGATCACCTAATAGTAAAATGCAAAACATAATAGTAAAGTGCTTGCCATTAGGACACATGACACGGTCAACATCAAAATGCATATGAACATGGAAGTTAGGTGATTTGCGATGAGAAGGCCATGTTTGGTTATATCCTTCAAACCCTGGAAAATCCACATGATAATAAACTGTGCCATCTTCATCTTAGTTTAAGTGAGAACTAGATACCGAGGTATTCAATACAAAAGAGGATCAATTATACGGGTACCATAGTAAAGGGAAAGTGACTGTGAGAGCATACACATGAAGTTAAAGACTTGCAATTAGCAATCCCAGTACGATAAAGTATATCAGTACTTGTTTTTACAAGCTCAATTGTAAATCCACATCATAAAAGGAGACTTAAACTACCTTAAAAGCAACAAAACTCCTTCAAAATCTAGAATGTAACTGTATTTTTGTTGCTAGTTTGGTAGAATTACGTTTTATATAGAGGATTCTGGTACTTCACAATATTTCTTGGGTTTGGACCTGTTTCGCTGATGTGGCTTTATATTTGAGCATGGAACAATATTTGGTTGATTTACTCATCATGTTGTGCTTCCTCATTGCATGTTTTATTTTCTTGTGTTTGCTTTGATCGGAAATTTTCTCTTTACTATGGTACCGTATATTTTAATTTTTGTGTATCGGAGTATCGTTGGTGCGTTACGGTATCCCTTTTCTACCGACAAGATATTGTGTACGCCTTAGTGAGGTTTCACGATGTCTTAATGGCTTTACTTGTGTTCATTGGACATTTGTATAGATGATTTTGAAACTTATGATATATAGCCCACAACTTTAGGCTTAATTAAATAGACTAATCGGATACCTTCATTTTTTTAACTAAAACCATGGTCATAGGTATTAGTGTATAAGGGGCTCAAATTCTTTATCTCATACCAATGTAGGACAAGTTATTACAAACTCCCCACTTAGACATCCTCCTCAGGTCTACACTACCGGGATCCATACCCTAGTAGATGCATGAGCTGCATGTCATCATACCCCAAAAGGATATGCATTTGATACCATTTGTAAGCCCCCTAAGTTTAAACCAATTGACTAGCCGAATACCTTCATGTTTTAACTTAAAGCCATGGTTGAAGGTCCCCACAACTTTACGCATATAAGGGGCTCAAGTTTCTCCCATGCCAATGTGGGACAGGTTATTACATCGTGACTTTACTTGTCATTCCTATGTATTCCTGTTGAGCCGAGTGTCCAATTGACAGTCGCTCTACCAGTAGTTTTTGTTTTTCTAAGGAGCCAATGTAATTAATTGAAGGTCTGAAAAACAATTCACTGTTGCTCGTTTCATCACCGTTTCATCACCAAGGCCGAGTATCGACCACTTGCTTTAGTTCTTGCTAGTAAGTTATGTTGGCTCATATCACTCATGAAAGAGATTTGTTACTTCTCCCTTGTCCATTATTTCATTAGAGTGGCAATATTGGTGCCACTTACTCGTATACCAATCTTGTTTTTCACCAGTGACAACTGACAAAACGTATTGAGATTGACTTGCACTTTAGCCTGAAATATGGTATTAGCGTACACTATTTTTCTATGTTCTGGTCAGTGTGTAGCTGACTGGTATTTTTATGAACTACTTGTTGTTCTATGTTTCAAACCTCTAGTCACCAATGTTGTTCAGCTTGTGGGGGATGATAGAGTGTATTTTCTTTGTTATGTATTCTACACTCTGGATACATACACTCTTTCATTTCTCACTAATAATCTGATGTATAAGCAAATTATTCTCGAGCAATGACATAGATCATTATAGTTCTTTTCCATTGGTGTTTCCTCTTAACTCTAGTTTCTCATTCAAGGCTTGTTATCACAAATCCTTTCAAACCGATAGAATGTATTTAAGTTGCGACTCATGTGCGTGATGAAAAGTCATACCATTATGTTGTAATATGTGCTGCGGCACCTGAGTCTGGTAGCCACTCAGATAAAGCAATAAATGGAGTAGAAGATCTGATATATCCATGTAACTCACAGTAGTTGGAACTAAATAAATTCCAAAGTTCGCAAGTGAGGCTGTCAAAGCTGTATATCAATGGTAGCCATAGCTCATGGATTGTGAAGTCCAACTAGAAGTTTGGTGCCCATCACGTCAGGTGGTGCATGTATCAAGAAAGAAAAAAAAGAGTTAAATCATGACCGATCTCTGTGTTGCATTGCCGATATTGGCTGGGTGGATTCTCTTTAAGCTGGTGTGCAATTTGATATTCATGTATCATAAGTTTTTATTTGAGAAGAACAAAGGACAGTTCATCTGAAGTATGTCCAGTACTTCAATTATAGTTAAAAATGGGTATTATACTATTATTCGACAATTTCAAGTATTTAAGGTATATGTAATACAAGACTAGAATCATTAATGTTGTCTCCAACTGCGCCTAAGTAACCTGTGATTCGTTGAATCTGATAACATAAGACTCCAGTATACATGTTATCTTGGTGTATATTCACAGAGATCTTGCAGTTGAGGCAACAACTGTTTGATGTACGATGATCAGTTTTATATTAAAGATCGAGTTGATGATTGTATGTGATATATTGAATAATCATAATTAGATAATCAAATGTTTTTGTGTGTTTAGAAAATTGTGAATATTATGGAATATAGGTAAAATGAACACCAAGACACTTTTACGGAAGAAAATAGACAGGTTTCGTGGAACTGGAGTATTTATCTTATTTAATTTTGTTTAATTTTAGATAATTACTTCTGTTGCAGCATTATGAAAATGATTATCTGAAAGTTATTTTTCAGGCCCTATTGCTCTAAAATTGTCAGATGATCAGAATCTGTTTAGAGACATATCACAAACTGATTCTTGTGACTTGAAGTAATAGTAATTGGACCATCAGCTTCAAAAGAAATTTTAACACCCATTAAATGTTTAAAGTATCAAAACTGATGCATATTTCATTACATTGGCATTTACGGACTTTTCAAGGTTAAGATGAGTCAAATTGCTGTAATCCTAGCATTACACATTGTAGTCTAGCTCAATAGCAGCCAAAGTATATTCATATAGTACCATATAAGTTTATCATAAGCTTTATGTTCTATTTTGTTGGTAAAAGTTTCTTATTATTAAGATGCTGATGACGCGGCTGTACAATAATATCTCATCCGACACTAATTTCAGTGGCAGTTTTTACCTTTTTCATTTCGGAACATGCCTCATCATCTAAAGTTTAACGTATTTTGTTGTTTGTATGGAGCATATTTATCGGTTTAACGTATTTAGTGAAGCTATTTTGATGATTTCAGACGCCTCCTCACAAACGTGGAATCAGAAATGGACCAAAGGCTCTAAAACCTATTCCAGTCATCATCCGTTGCAAGTAAGCCTTCTCTTTATAAAACATATGCTAACAAATCTTATGAGTCGATCCAACTTGACCCAACCCGTACTAGATCAAACTGTTTCAACCTGAACCTCTAAACAAATCGCCTAACCTGTCCACATTTCACCACCTCTAATTATGATACACTTTTTGCACTTATTAAGATGAAGAAATTATTAACACAATACTATCTTTATCTAGCCTTGGCCATTAATGAAGTCATATTTTTATGAAAACCTATAAAAGAAAAGGTTGCATTTATATGTGACATCTTAGAAAATAATATATCATTGCATTATTTGGGACTGTCTTTCTTTATCATATGCCCATTAAGGATTGACGAAAATTTTGCAGAGTCTGTGGCAGAGTCAAGCTACCACATTTCTTCTGCTGCAGTGGGCTTAGGGACACCGATACACCCAATGGTTCAACTAGCTGATGAGTGAGTGGCAAGTAGAAATGGGTTCTCCAAACCATCTTAGACATAGAACTTGATGTGAGTTAAGGTTTCCTCTTTTCTGATAGAAAAATTCTACCTATGATCAAAGTTCAGGCAATCAGTTTCATGACTACTTGTTTTTCATTAGGGTTGTATACGCTCATTCATTCACTTTCTCATGGTTGCATGTATGTTGACCCAATAATGTATGCGTAAAGTCATTATGTACAAGATATCAATGAATTTGTGATGTCTTAAATGGTAGAGGGCTAAGTAGAACTATAAATTTTGTCCTATGATTATTCATTACCCCGAATGTTTTATTTCGTTGACAGCATTTTTTGCTTTTATGCAAGTTCCAAAAGCTCATATTTCGTGTTATTTTTGTTCATGTTGTTAATAGTGCATGTAGTAAAGATACACTGCAGTTTCTTTGTTATGCTAATTTGATTTTCAGTGTTGATATTTTCTATGTATAGTATGTGCATAAAGATAAGTCAATAACCTCCTTTGTGAAGCTCTTAATGGTGTTGACAGTCGTTCATGCTGTTTGATTTGCCATGTTTATTGAATAAATCTTAGAGTAAAATACACCTTTAGTCCGTGTGGTTTAGCTGGATTTCATTTTTAGTCCGTTTTGGAACACTTGGTGAGTCCAAAAGTTCTTGAATATTACGCATTGGGTCCATTTCGACTAACAACGTCAGGTTTCCTCGTTATCTCCCATATAGGGATGGCAACGGGTCGGGTTCGGGCGGGTTTTAGTGAACCTGCACTGCATTCGCTTATAATATCCAAACCCAACCCGCCTTATACCCGATGGGTACCGATTATTATTATCCATCGGGTTATCGGTTTTCCCCGCGTATCGGTTTCCCAATTAAAATCATCGTCAGACAACTCAACCAAAAAACCAAAACACCCTAATATATTCAAATTTTTAGAAGTTAAAGAAAACGACTTCAATATTCAGAATGTTTGAAGATTAAAGAGTTAATGTGTCATATGTGTGAGAATTAAAGCGTCAGTATAAGTGTTAATTTAATAGTTTGTAATTACCAAGATATATGCTATTAAGGGTAGAGTAGAAAAAAAAATTATACGATCTTAAGAAATTTCAAAACTTATTGGACCTTATATAAATTAGAAAAAAAATGAGTACAAATTGGTATCACAGTGCGGATACGAGACGGTAAACAAGCAGTGGTATTACTAGAACCCGTGCAGAAAAGAAAAGAATATATCTACCCGAACCCAGATCCAAACCCGCGAACCGCTTCGAACCCGACCCAACCGGTTCGGGTTTTTTCCATCTGTTTGGTGCTTTTCCATCCCTACTCCCATATCACGCGCATAGCAGCGCAAGGACACACAAATTAGACAAGATGGTAATGGCGATCCATGGTCTTATCACCACCCTAGTCGTTTATCATCTTGATAAACGTCACATATCCGAGTGATTTGGCTCGTTTTAAATGCTTCCACACCCGTTTCATATACTTGGTCATTTTATCATACACACTTAATCTTCACTGCTTATTAAAGCCACCAAAACCATCCTATATCCCATTGCATTTTTCCTAAAATTATTCACATTCCCAAAATGGCACCAAAACGAATCCTACCAATGAATCTCCTAAGCGAGCTTGCCACCGCATCAAACTCTTCTAGCTTAAAAGAACAAACGATCCTCCATATTCAAAGGGAGATTGGTAAAGAATGGAATCGTCGTGCTGAATGTTGATATGTTAAGAGTTGTTGGACGATGTTCAAGAAAAGCAAAAGCTTATTATGGAGCTTGTTTTGTCGCCTATTTTTGAGGTTGTTAAGGACAATATGGCTTTTCGAGGTTCGATGTGCTCCATGATATTGATAAGTGCAAGGTGATCATGAAAGTGGTCTACCAAGCTAGAGAACACGGATCAAAAGCTTGTTTTCTTGAAAATGCTCAAGCGTATGTAGGATGGTTGGTGTTTGGATGGTCATGGGATTTTAGGATCCGGGTAGATGAAGTTTTTGTGGTGTTAGTTTAATTTAAGGTATGTATGTATCTATGTGTTTAGTTGGGATGGTCATGGTCTGGGAGATGTTATTTTGTTTTTGTGTTTAGTTGATTACCTATGTATCTAACTATTGTGACAAGTCTATGAATATATTTCATCTTTTATGTTTAAAATTTCTATGTTTTACGGTTTATATTCTTTTTGCAGATCATTGTGTTTATAAGTTTTTAGGGTTTTGGGTGTCTTTTCAGATTTTGATTTGTGCTTATGTTTGGAACTAAACATGCAATATTGAAAAACATTCATTGTTAGAGGTTGGATTAAACGTGAAATATGTACAACTTTACTATTTTGATTTGGACTAAAGTTGAAATGTACAAAATCCTTTTTATGATGTGACTATTCAAACTATGACAAAATGCATAAAACCTGACAAGATATTGAAATGGGGACTAAAATGAGTCAAATATAGCCAACATTTAGCTAGTTAAGTGAAGTCATTTATTGTCTTTCAACCCACCCATAAATATATATTCATCGTGTCTCAATATTCTAGGGTTTATATTGTCTTCGCAGATCTTTATGTTTAATGTTTATATGTTGTTGGTGCATTGATAACCAAAGCCTCCGTAATGTTTTAATGATGAAAATATACATTTCGACACTTAAATCGCAAGCGATAGCCAAAACCGAAAACACTCAAACGTAGCACTAGAGCTCCGGTTGACGCGCGACGCACCTATGACGGGGTTTTGTGCCTTTGATTTTCCATGTCGGCTTTCCTCTTACCCGACTAAGGTGCTTCTTTCAATCTGTGTTCGTATATAATATTTGAGATATTCTCATTTAGATTTAGACTTAGAGAGATGCCCAAAACAAGTCTTCCCGTTTACAAAACGACAACTCATAAACGTTTTTCAAATGACTGTTTTCCTCAAACCTAGGAGACTTATACTTTCACTAGAACTTCAAAGGAAGTATTTAAGTGACCCTAATCCTCACGTTTGTCTTTACTAATCACGAACGGGTTTACTCCTCTATTGGTTATTTTAGTTAAGGTCTCTTTCACGTAAATGCAACTTTCGTCTTATGGGATATTGATTTACTATGATGCAAATCACTTAACTTACATGCATCAAAATGATTAGTGAATGAATCAATTGTGGAATAATTAAGGATTATCAAATTTGAATGCTTGAGCTTGAACTCTTGAAGTATGAATATCATTTGAATGATTTTAAATCTCCCACACAAACATTCTCTTACACACCCTTTGTAACTTTGTCTCCTACACCACAACACAATCTACACTTCATTCCTTTAGTTTCTTACATTCCCACATTTCATATCCTAACACCTAAACATTCTCTTTGCCATACATTGTTCTCCACCAACACAAAGTGAACACATCACCATCATTCTTTTCCAAGCTTATTCACCATCACCACACTTTACATATGTGTCTTGTTTTAGCCACCTCACTATCCTAAAATTTGTACTCTAACTTCCTACATACTTCTCATTGAAATTTGAATTTGAATTACCACACATACACACACACTCATAAAAACGCCTCACCCTCACACACATTCATACCCTCACATTGTCAACTCACATTCTTACACATCTCTTACATATTTAATCATCTCTACACTCTTCCTCGTTACAACCTTCAACTCATATGTTTGAAATATTATATTATAATCTCTTGTTTCCCATGTCCAACATAAGCTCCTTTTTCTTACTTGCACCTCAAATAAACTTGATCAACATACAACCTTCCTCACTTTCTACATTTCCAAAATCTTGTATCTCACATCCTCTCACAAACACATTTAAATTTCAAATGTATGGTGATCATTCTTACAAGACACACCTCTTCTCTTTGTATGATCATGATTCATGAATTAACCAACTCACTCTTCTTACACCCTAGCTCCCTACATACTCCTTCCTCTCACAATACCAATCTATTTGAATTTGGAATTCAAATAACAAATCTTTATAACTCATCTCTTACACCTTTTATGACACACTCAACCCTCTCACAACATACAACCCATTCTCTAACAACTAGTTTTTGAATTTGATTTTTGAAATTCGAATTTGGGAGGCAAGCTATTACCCCACATCCAATGCACAATGGTTTTTCTCTTTCTCCTTGAAATTGGACTAATACCCCTAACTATCTAGTTATCACTTCACTAAATGATTTATTCCTTAAAACTTTGGCTAAATGAGTTGGTTGACCTTATCACACTTTTAAGTGTTGGAATGAACTTGGAAAGGTCAAAGGTGAAGTGCACTAGGGATGTTTGGTACAATGGAATTGTGAAGAATGGAATTGTCGAAAGAATGAGAATTCAAAGGAAATGAATGAGGCTAAAGAAAGAAAAATTATTCATTCGTTTGGTGCAAATAGAGAATGAATATGAGATATGGGCATTCTCTTGTTTGTTTACATAATACATCGGAATCGAAATGAACGTGATAATCTAATTTATAATTATAAACATTTTGCGTCAATAAAGAGATACATGAAGCGGGAATGTTTTACAATTATGTGTTTGCTTCAAAATGACTGTTTATCCAGAAAATGACTAACAACAAGCACAAAACAGTTCTCCATCGTCATATTCATCTTTCTTTGGAAGGATAATGATCGATAAAAAACACTTGCCCATCTTTGCATTTATGCGGTTACATATTAAAATTTAGAAAATTACCAAAAGAGTCCACTTTTTCAAGTGTGGTCCATTTTAAGACTTTTTCTCATCTCTTTCCCAAAAGAGCCATGCTCAATCGCTTCAACCGCCGACTCCATACATATTACGACATGTGGCATTCTCAAGTACTTTTTCCATGGTCCACTAAGTGTCACATCAAATTTTAAAGCAATCTTTTATTTTGTTTTTTTATTCAAGGTCAACGCTCAACCGACGGTGCTCAACCGTCGGTGCTCAACTGGGGGCTTACTTTTCACTTAGAAAATTGAAAAAGCTAACCAAAAGATTTCCCAAATCTCACTTATCTGACACTTTTTTTTTCTTTTTTTTTCTTTTACCACTTTAACGTTTCCATATCAACAAAAAAACACACACACAACACACAGTAAACACACACTAACAATTGCATGGCTTAGATAAAAAAATCACGAAACTTTGATCACACAACACCCGTTATGTTGTTTAGATCACTTCCGCACCAAAACCGTTGTTGTGCGATTTGAACAAAGAACGCATTCTTGTTTTGTGTGGAAGACGATTATATGATAATGGCTTCAGACAAGTAAGTAAAAGTGCGATTTGCACAAGAACACATACATCATTTTATAGCCTTTGATTATTAATCGATTTTTTCGATTTGTACAAGAACTTTGATTATTAAAAATTTTAGGGTTTTAAAATTTTTAGATTATTTGATGTTAATTGTGGTTATTGTTATTATTATTGTATGTTTTATTCTTTATTTTGCATTATTGTTGTTAGAAAAGCCATTTAGATAGTATACATGTTAGGGTTTCATGATTCTAGGTTTGAGAAAACCAACTATGTTGTAGTTTGCTTTTTCGCACAATAACCCACGCTTGTTTGCTATTTTTTAGTGTATTTGAGGTTCATTCATTGTGTTTATGGTTTGCTTTACATGTCCGAAATGTCTTGATTATCCGAAAATTTGGACACTGCATATGTGAAATGTTTGACTTATTAAGCTTATCAAGCTATTGGTCATTAGTATATTCTTATTGCTCATCGCTTTATAACATATGCTAATATGGGTATGCATCTTTTGTTTGTTTTTGTGTATAGGTGTATTCATGAAGCTCAAGACTAGAACAAAGTTGCACTATATCAAAACGATAAGGCAAAAGTTGAGTTTCAACTCGATCCTCTTGAACTTTTTAAAAGAACTTTTGAAATGGTTAAACACAAAAACATATGAGCATGATAACCATTTGCTTCATTATTTACTTCAACATCAACGCTTTGTTGAAAACCCTAATATAAATACTCCCTTGTATTTTGATATCTGGGGACACACTTTGGAATTTGGTCGTCAAGATATGTGTCTAGTATTAGGTTTTCGCTTTGGTGATGTTTCTTTAGAGCAATTAAAGAAACGGGAATCTGAATTTGGTAATCGTATGCTAAGTTTTCTTAGAGAGATGCGTACCGAGAATATCGAGAATATAAAAGTGAACAACTAGTTAGGGTTCTTAGTGATCAAGTTGAGTTCAATGAACTTTCAAATGATGATGTTGTTCGCCTTTGTCGGTTGTGATGTTAGAGAACGCTTTTATAGGCAAACAGAAAGAAATTTAGTCTCCATGAGATATTGGTTTTAGTAGATGACATTTATGCATGGAATGCATTTCCATGGGCGAGTACATTTGGGTTGAGTTTCACAAGAAGATTTATAATGCGATCTCAAAGGTTAGAGATAGACATTTGAGTGAAATTGCTACGAAGGGCGATCGTTACATTGCAACTTATACATTGAATGGATTTGCGTTCGCTTTGAAGGTGCGTAACTATTGTTTAAATACTAAGAATTTAATTCAAGATTGTAGCAAAAACCTTAGTGTAGTAATTTTATTCTAATAGTAATAATAATTCCTTTGATTTGGCTTTTGGAAACCGCCGCAATTCAACAAATTGGTTGGTTAAAGAAGAGAATGTGATCCCCGGGGTGTTGCTTGGGAGGATGCACAGTGTTGAGAAGACCGATTATGATCTTCCTTTTCGTAATGCGTAAATGGTTCATTTAGTGCCGACAAAGTTATACTCTACTCTTTTAGAAAAATTGTTTATGATTTTTAATGGTATTTGGGTAAGTGTATAACAATTTTTTATATGCAATGGATCGAGATGAAAGAACTTTGGTGGACATCTAGTGTAGACTTTTTCAAGAAGTATATGCCGAAGGTTATACAATCATATACCATCTAGTCTTCCCATTCATGATACACCAAGAATAATAGATCCGGTCGACCGGAGAAGTTGAGACCACGGAGACGTTGTTCGGGTCTCAAATGCGGATACACCACCGGTCATTACGAAGGCGGATCAAGGCATGCCGTATATGGGATTTCATGCCATCTACAAAGAACAATTGTGGCTCAAATGGCTAAAATGCAACAACAAATTAATCAATTACATAAATATGTCAAGCATTCGAGGCACGATGGGGATAGCGATTCGGTATGGATGGAGAATTGCCACCTAGTGCAACGATTTTAGATCGGATGGCTAATATGCAACGGCAAATTGATGAACTTCATAAATATATCCATACAATTTGAAGCTTGAGAAGAATGGGGTCAATCGACATCGCACGCGTGTTTCTTTGAAAAGGTTATATTTCTTGCAATCCTTTTAATCTGCTTTCTATATTTTGTTTTGCTTCTATGCGGACTCATTTGATGTATTACTTATTCATACGTGTTTTATGTGGTATGATATAGTGGATTGTTACGTTAGATAATTTCACATTTTTTGGTTGTAGATTTTTACTTTTTTTAAAGCTTTTTGTTAATAAATTACTATGCTACTTTAAAAACTTCACCTAAACTACTATAGTTCATTTATTACACTAGTGTTTTGTATTTAATAACTTCACCTACACTACTAGTTCATTAACTTCACCTAAACTACTTAGTCTATAAATAAGTCTTCTACACTTCTACACATTCATATTCTTCCACACATTCAGTCTTTAATTACCACTATTTCTAAAAAATGTCCGACAACATTCCCTTAGAAATTCAAATGCAAATCATTTCTAAACTTCTTGTACATGCTTTACTTCAGTTTAGAACTGTTTCAAAGACATGGAAGTCGTTCATCGACAGCTCCAAATTCCTTGTTGGTTTCGGTGTTCGCACGTCTCTCCCTTGTAGTTTTCTTATTCACTATCAGCAAGGATTTGTTGAGTCACAGTTTATATTTTTTGTTGATGATAATGTCAATTTGTTCCAAAGAACGCCTCTTTTTCCAAGTATTCCTAATGTCATCTGTAACACAAGTCTCGATTTTTGAATCTTTTGCCAATTGGCACCTCTCATGGTTTGTGGTATTTTTCGATTCTTTTAAGATGGCTGTTCTTTGGAACCCGTCAATAAGAAAATCAGTTGCTATAGTTCTCCCTGGTTGGTTAAGTGAATTTGAATCTGATAAAGTAGTTATCGGTTTTGGTGTTAATCCAGTCACTTTTGACCCTACCATTTTAAGGATTTCATATCCGCTTAATGGACACGGAACATGGAATGTTTCAGTGTTTACATTGAGCTCCCAGCGCTGGAAGAAGTTAGAAAGTGAACATATACATTGTCAGTCAATCCGACTTAAACGGTCAAGTCAGGCTGTATTAGGTAGTTTTATTTATTGGGTGGATTCTCAACGGACATTAGGCTCTTCTCAAAAATCTTATATGATTGTCTCTTTGATTTGGTTAACCATGACTTTTCGATATTAGATATACCTTACGACTTACGTATTCGGATTCCAAGACCTTTCTATATTTCAAAACTAAGAGTCTCTTGTCATTTTGGCAACATGATAGGATATGAGTGGCACACTACTGTTTATGGGAGATAATGTTGGATGGTAACAAAATAAAATCCTTTAAAACACTATTTAACATCTTCACCCTCATTTGCTAAAATTAATTGGATTTCTGAAGATCGGGGATCCGGTTTTGAATCGACCAACCTTACCAAATGGATCACACTCTTGAAGTCTTCCAAGTTCGGTCACAAGAATTTATTAATCTTCGTGTTGAAGCGCACGCAGGTCCTTATTCATGAGCCCTTTCAACGAATCGCTACTTCGCCACGCATCCAGTTGTTCAAGATATTAAGTTGTAGCTTATTGAGGTTTTGTATGTTAGAGTTTGTATGTTTTTGTCTAGTTGTTTGTATGTTAGTTTCTATGTTTTTACGTAGTTGTTTGTATGTTTGAGTTTGTATGGTTTTCTAATTGTTATGTATAATAAAACCATATTTTGCTATTGGGACTTACACATTCTCATCTGCTTTTTATGTAGACGAGAATAAATCTCCGTTCTAATTAACAAATGTAATTTAACTTTTATTTTTCGCATGATCACGAAAATGATGGTAGTATGGATGTAGATGATGATTCAAAGGTTTGTTATAACAATGGGCTTTTACGTATTCGGTACACATCAATTAGTTGACCAAGTACTTAACATAACTACATATTTATTGTGGAAAACTAGAAGGGGGTTGAATAGTTTACCAATTAAAACTTCCTTTAAACTATTTAGATCGACTTATGTCAATCTATTTGGTTGTGTGTGTTGGATGTTGATAAACAAGCATATAAAGATATGTAATGAAAAGATAAGGTAAGCAGCACAAAACCACAACGCAGTATTTATAGTGGTTCGGCTACAAGGACACCTTCCTTGCCCTACTCCACTCCCGAGTCACCTACTCGAGGTTTGTAAACACTACACCAATCTCCTTATGGCGGAGAAGCCTTCACAACGTCGCCTACCCTTTTTCCGGTGCTAGGCTAACCACCGGGTTCTTTCACTCCAAGGTGAACCAAACCTACACAACGTCGCCTACCCTTTATGAGGTACTAGGCTAAGTACCTAGTTCTTTCACTCCAAGGTGAACTACACCTTCACAACGTCGCCTACCCTATATTAGGTACTAGGCTAAGCACCTAGTTCCATTGCAATGGAGGAACTACTACCACACTACACCAACGACTAATCCCAAAGGAGATCTACTCCTTTAAAACATCATCAAGGATATCAATATCCTTGGATCTAATGTTAGTCTATCTAGTACATCGAAACACACCATATCGAATGTACATCTAAGGCACCTTCACTAATGCCTTTGACTAGATCTACAAGACACCTTTCACTAATGTCTTGTGTCTTCACTTCTAAGCACCTTTCACTAATGCTTCAAGTCTTTACTTCTAAACACCTTTCACTAATGCTTCTTGTCTTGACTTCTAAGCACCTACCACAAGTGCTTATCCTATAGGCGATAGATACCCTTCACTAATATCTTCGCCTTGACACTTGAGACATCTTTCACTAATGTCTTCAACACTACACTTCTTTGAAGAAAGAAAGTAATCATCAACAAGAGGACTTCAAGAGCCTTGATGATGAGGAAGCATGGCAACTCATGGACTTGAGCTTGCTCGACTTCAAAGGTGGTGATCTTGCCTTTAAGAGGAACCTAAAAGATCACACAAAACAAAACTACAAACATAGATCTCTTGGATCTAAGGTTAGTGAGATTTAACTCTGGGAGAAAGTGTGTTAGAAAGGGTGAGAAATAATGAAGAAATGGCTCACTATTTATAGAGAAAAATCCTCTGTTTCTTCGGATCCCACGGATCCTTCCACAAAGGATCCGTCTAGCGTTAAGCTAGGGATCCGTGGAACGCCTCTCTTGCCTGTGGGTATTTTGGTTATGGGTCATGGGTCATGGGTTGAACCATGGATCTTTGGTTAGATACAATGTATCTTTGAGTGCAATGCACTTAGTCACTTGGTATGGGTTGATCCATGGGTTTATGGATATTATCCATGTATGATATAAGCATGATACCCAATATACTACATACTAGTTATGTGTATATTTTACCCAAATATGTAAACACTAGTTGTTGTACATATGTATTACTAAATCATAAAATCACTTATACTTGTTTTAGTGTTTTATGTGAAAATGTGAATATGTTAGAAACTATTAGTTCAAACCATTTACGTATTTTATTTGTTTCGTTAATATGATTTTACGTTTGTTATCGACAAAACAATAGAATATCGTAAAATATAAATAAACGTTTTTACGGCTTATTTGTATTAACATTTATTTTTCAGACCGGTACTCAAAATGACGGTGATATGGATGTAGATCATGTTGTAAAGGATGTTAATGTTAATGCAAATCTGAATGTGCAAGAAGATATATTCAGTTCTACTAACGATTTATCTTCACAACAAGTGCAAGAAGTAATAAATGACTTTTTGACTCACGCAAGATCCTCTGAGATGTTCGGGGTAATGTATGCTAGGAATTACATATCCATCTTATGAGTTAATACATACCCAATATTTTGGTACATTTACACGTGCATTTGATTAGGATGGAATGTTTGTGACGTTGAGCAAGATGTGCCAAACAAGCAAGAAACGAACGAGCCCCAACAGATAGATTCACCTTTTTATCCGGTAAGTATGTGTTGACTGCTTAATCTAATGATAGATTCACCTTTTAATCTGGTAACACGCACATTAAAAAATATCTATGTTTTTTATAGGTCGAGACTCGCTGTGAAGTTGAACATGTTCAACATGTGGATCTGATGAGTGAGGACAAAAACTTACATTCTCCTTTATGCATGGTAAATATACTTTGAACATGTTATAATATTTTCTCTAAAAAAAAACCGAACATGACATTAATGCAAAGTAAACTTCTTTTCAGGATGATAATGTTCTTAAAGTTGATGAAGATGTGGAAATGAAGGCCGTGATGAGTGACGACAAAAACTTTCAGTCTCCTGTATGCATGGTGAGTATACTCGGAACATGTTAATATAATAAAATAAAAAAACGAACATGACATTCACACAAAGTAAATTTTTTTTTCAGGATGAGAATGTTGTTAAAGTAGATGAAGATGTGGAACTGAAGGTTGTGATGAGCCAGGAAAAAAAATTACAGTCGCCTGTATCCATGGTAAATATACTTTGAACATGTTAATATAATAAAAAATTTAACAAACATGATATTGACACAAAGTTTTTTTGTTTTTCAGGATGAGAATAATGTTAAAGTTGATGAAGATGTGCAAATGAAGGGTGTGATGAGTGAGGCACAAAACTCACAGTCTCCTGTTTTTCAGGATGAGAATGTCGTGATGAGTGAGGCACACATCTCAGACTCTCCTTTTAATCCGGTAATTATTCGTTGAACATGTAAATCTAATAAAAGCATTAACCAGTACTCACGCAAGATAAACTGTTTTTCAGGATGTTCTTCTTTTTGACGAGGACCAACATGTTCAAGTGACGTCAGAGTCTGTCCCTAGTCCTGTAATTAGCACTCCTGGTGATGTGAAGTATGTTTACGCTATTGACTATGATGAAAATAAGGTAACAATCATCTGCGTTCCTTTTGAGCGGGAGAGGAAGCGACCAAGGTCCTTCAATCCCATATATGCGGCAACCTTCGACTACACCAAGAAGGTCTCAAAGCGACATGTGAAACACAGACTTCCATTGTCATTGGACGGATGGGAAAGAAATCAAACTCAAACCGTTCAAAGAGGTATTTAGTGATAACATTTTTTTATAATGTTAATAACAATGATATAGCTTCTATATTTTTATTATAATCCTTATTTCCATTGAACATTTCAGAATCTCTGTCGTACTGGTCTAGGGACAATGTTCAGAGCTTTTTTACATCCATAAATAAAATTGTTCTTGGATAAACAAAAGAAGAATAAGAACAAGGAGTTGTTTATGTTCCCATGGAGGGCGGAGGACGATTGCTAATCTGAGATTTGGCTAGGATTATTGGGGAGAGCGAGGGACACGGGGTTGTCTAAGTGATGTGGTACGTATTTTTACAAGTATATAGTTCAAAGTTTTATGTCGGGTGTTTCGTACCTAATAGATGATCTGTTTCAATTTTGAAATTACTGACATGTTGGATTGTTTGTGGATTTAATGATGCATTTTAAACCTGTTGATGCTGATTGGGTCATGGTTAGCCCATTTTGGGCCACAATGATCCTTGACTCATAAATGCCGCTTTATTATGCGAGACGGAGTGATGAACGGCATCCCGTGGTTTCGTCAAGGCGTCAACAAGGTGTCTCTTACTTTAATTATCACATTTACTGAATGACTTATGATATATACTTATACGCTCTGAAGCAATCTTTGATCACTTAAAATCATCCTATAAGAGTAGGCGATAATTTAGTTAGTCGGCGATGATGAACATTTTACGCAAATTGTTTATCGGACTACAATTGAAAGACACCGTATCTTGGCAGGGTAGCCACACCTTAGGGAATGTGGTTGCGGCCATGGCGGGTGTTTTGTATCGTTCAAACATTTCTAGATCTGAGCCTTACTTTCCAAATATCCAAGTGTGGTCCATTTTTAAGACTTTTTTCTCATCTCTTTTCCAAAAAGAGCCATGCTCAACTGCTCGAATCCATTCATATTATGACATGTGGCATTCTCTAGTACTTTTTCTATGGTCCACTAAGTGTCGCATCAAATCTCCCATGTCATGAGAACATAAATGGCAAACAGATTTACTTTTATGTGATTGTTAAGACTATGTGAGAACATAAATGGCAAACAGATTTATTTCTATATAAGCATTGGTATTTAATAATTAATGTACAAAAGATTTCGAAGAACATAAATGGCAAACAGATGTACGTCCCGTATTTGAAAAGATCATATACAACCATGGCCCCATAGAGACGGATCCTTGTTGGTTTGGTACATCTTTATAGGTGACTTGCCTTTCTCGCAATGTGGTACCTTAATGTTATGATTACGTGGTTCATCTATGTAAACTTTTGTCTTAGCTCTTCTAAATTCTAGGCGGTAATTGGTCCCTTGGTTGACATTTGGGCCATATCTCTTCAATCTCGGAAATATGACCTCTCTTAGTGCCTTGATTGACCATTCCATATCATCAGCATTAGCCTTGAATGCAACTTTTTTACCTTTTGACATATTTAGAATAATGTGAAGTAGGGTTAATGCTGAATTAAGTGTGTCCACTATTAAATAGGAAAAACCACACCTACCAAAGGCAAAATCAATACTGTTTGGTTTTGAATGACACTTGATTCCTGACTTATATTATTGTCAAAACTGACAGTTGAGAATCTGAAAATCACATGCAAATATTCCTGATCTACAATACCTGACCTATATTATTGTCAATACTGTTATCATTTCAAATAGACTAAAAAAAACAAAAAAAACTTTTGACTTGCAACAGTGGTGTGATGCGTAAGAGGTTGTGATGACGATGAATCAAATGATGCGATGTACCATATCTTGGCATGGCAATTTTGTAGCATTATTTTGCAGCCATGGGTGGTTACGATCCGATGTTGTTTCTTGATCCGAGCCTTCTTGTTTGAGCCTTGTTGTGGTTCCGATTGTGGGTTGTGTGTGTGTTTTTTTGTTGATATGGGAAACGTAAAAGTGGAAAAAGAAAAAAAAAGAAAATAAAAGTGTCAGATCAGTGAGATTTGGCAAATCTTTTGGTTACCTTTTTCAATTTCCTAAGTGAAAAGTAAGCCCTAGTTGAGCACCGTCGGTTGAGAAAAACTATGAAATCACTTGGATATGGTAAATTAGGCGATGATGAAACTTTTCTTGAAATTGTTTATCGGACTGACAACTGTATCTTGGCAGGGTAGCCACACCTTAGGTAATGTGGTTGCAGCCATGGCGGGTGTTTTGTACCGTTAAAAAATTTCTAGATCTGAGCCTTACTCGTTAATGTCAAACCTTGGATTTTGGGCCTCTTTTGGTAATTTTCTCTTGTTTTATGCATGTTGCTAGATTCAGTCCCACAATAGGCCCTGATCAGCGGTAGAGTGCATTTCACCAAAGAAAGATGGGACACTAAAGAGAATGGTGTGGCAAGTAATTTGGTGCAGATTACTTTTTCGCATCATCCTCTTTTGTTTCCATCTTTCTTTGAAGCTGTAGTCTATTATTGATCGGGGCCTTTTGTGGGCTGGAACCGAAAAATGCAAGAACGTATTATTGATCACGCCTTTGGCATCTTGAGTGATTGCGTAAAGATTTTATGTGTCACTTAGTGGACCATAGAAAAAGTACTAGAGAATGACACATGTCATAATATGAATGTAGTTGAGCGGTTGAGCGTTGCACGAATGGTAGATGACTAAATTATGCACCGATGTTAGCAGTTTTACTTTTAGTAAGCGATGATGATCCTTTTACGCAAATGGTTTATCGGACTAGAATTTAATGACACCGTATCTTGGTAGCCACACTTAGGGAATGTGGTTGCGACCATGGCGGGTGTTTTGTCTGCTTTATACATTTGTATATATGAGCCTTACCTTTATCTTGCATTAATAGAAAAGCGACGTTTCTAACGGGGCTTCTGTAATTACTTTCATATGAGCATACATTATATATGCTTAAATTAGGCGATGATGAAACTTTTCTTGAAATTGTTTTATCGGACTGACAACCGTATCTTGGCAGGGTAGCCACACCTTAGGTAATGTGGTTGCAGCCATGGCGGGTGTTTTGTACCATTCAAAAATTTCTAGATCTGAGCCTTACTTTTAGCAGTCAAAAATATAAAATTGACATTTGTAACCGGGGGCTTACTTTTTCGAACCCATCAAACAGTTTTAGATTTATATTTGTTTGGCGATGATGAACCTTTTCTGCAAATGGTGTATTGGACTATAATTGAATGACACCCGTATCTTGGCAGGGTAGCCACACCTTAGGGAATGTGGTTGCAGCCATGGCGGGTGTTTTGTACCGTTTAAACATTTCTAGATCTGAGCCTTACTTTTAGCAGTCAAAAATATAAAATTGACGGTGCTCAACCGGGGGCTTACTTTTTTGAAAAGAGGCCACTTTTTCAAGGTTGGTCCATCAAACAGATTTAGTTTTAGTAAGGCGATGATGAACCTTTTCGGCAAATGGTTTATCGGACTAGAATTTAATGATACCCGTATCTTGGCAGGGTAGCCACACCTTAGGGAACGTGGTTGCAGCCATGGCGGGTGTTTTGTACCGTTAATACATTTGTAGATCTGAGCCTTACTTTTGACTGTCAAACTTGCATGTAATTTTATTTGAGATGGAGAGTTTTTGTGATTCTAAACATTATAAATTTATAATCATTTGGCTTTCCGATGAATCTGATGCAACTGTTTGCATCTTTAGGTGTTCTTTCAATCAATGAACACGAAACACATTGGTGCTGGGCGAACTATCCATCGAGCAGTGTTATAACTTTATATGATAGCCTTGGGGCCGAAAGTTGAAACACGTCATTGGTGGCTAACTTTCGGGGAAGTTTTGCTTGTCAACTACCAGCGTATCTTGTTGAGAGTCGGTGATGGAAAAGAAGAAAATCGATGCCAATAACTATCATGTTTCCTTCGGTATGCACTGGCGTCCCTAAACAAGGTGGTCTTTATGGGGATTGTGGTGTTTGAGTGCATATACTTTTGTACAGGTTGTCTCATAAGCTATCATTGAAGTTGAAGAATCTGTCCAGTTGCTTTGGCTTCCGTGAGTATTTGGTGAATATTTACGGAAATACAAGATTCCAATTAGAGACATTTGACATTTATGTTACGTAAACAATCTAACTTATGTAAACAATCTAACTTCTGCTGTTAGTATGCTATGCTAGTGTATGGTCGTTTGACATTTACTTCTGCTGTATGGTTGTTTTTTTGTAAACAGGTTATGTAAACATTAATATGTATACATTTAACATATCTTGCTAATGTATCATGATGTTAGTGTATGGTGGTTTTATTAAATATTGCACGACTGCTCGACTGGTGGTTGGGGAGATGGTAGTTGGGGAGATGTTACATTTAATGTTTCTTGTGTGATTGTCGATATAAATATAAGTTAATAACATATGGAATTTCCACACAAACAATTACATACCTGCTAGAAACTAAACATCAAAATGAATTCACCACCAAATTGGGAAGAATTACTTGATATAGATGACTCAAATCTCCCAACTACTAGTTTCATATGGAAACACTACAACTCAAAATTATGCTAAAATGCCTGTTAGGATAATACGAGGTCCTGCAGGTATTGTTCAAACGGCGAATGATTTGGGTGTGGATGATGGTATAATGGCGACACAGGAGTACATTAGAAAATTAGTGTATGATGTTGGAGAGGATTCCGATTTTAATAGTGGGCCATGGGTAAGCGCGATTGAGTATATGAAACGATGGCGGTATCATGATTGGTTGTTTCGCCGATATCAAGAAATTTACTAGGAAAGGGAAACTTGACAACGTTGTTGCTATAATTAAGTCTTGTACCCCAAACGTCTTGGGTGATCTCACAGTATCATTGAAAGATGTTTCAGGTTTAATATCAGGTTCAATACATCACAAAGTGGTTAATGACGAGAGGTATGAAAAGCTGCTTACCGTCGGAGCTGTTTTGATCCTTCATAACGTTTCTGTGTTTTCTCCCAAACAATCTGGAAATCACTATCTTAATATTACATTAAAAAATGTTGTTAAGGTTTTCTCCAAGGATAGTGTTCCTAACAATGAAAGTGGAGTTGGAAGTAGTGGAAGTGTAATCTGAATTTTAATTAATGTAATTTTCTATTAATTATATATTTTAATCTACTTAGTTAGATGTGATGTGGTATTGAACAATCAAACAATATAAGATATAAAATAACTAAATGAGACGCATTTGATTTCAAATTGACTAACGTCGAACATAATTCAACACATTAAACATACGTTAATTACTACTACACACTAAGATTTCCAACCGATTCTAACAGTTCATTTAGCAATGCACCTGGCATACATGCGTGGTTTTCTCGATTCATTGCCAATTCGAGTTTGGTCTCCCACATCTTTATTCTTGTCTCTAGCATGTTTATTTGTAAATCTTTGAACTTGCGGTTGGAACATTACATTAGTTCGGATGTACTGTTGGTGGAGTTGAAGGTCCGGAGAATTAAAATTAGGTTGTTGTGAAGGATTATAACCGGGTTGGTTATCAAATTCTTCCTTCCACATAAAAATCTACACCGTATTCTTTTTTTGTTGGGTGTTAAATATTAAAAGTAAGAGATGGTTATGAAATAACTTTTAACACCTAAGTTACATATCACGGAAACATAAGACACCTAACCTTTGAGCGAGGACATGAATAGAAAAGTTGACCATAGCTATGCTCCTGTGTGATTTTTGTAGCACTATGTTTCCGACTCCACATCGACACATAAATCGATCCATACAATTTGTTTGGGGATATGATTCTTTGAGATTCAATATAAACGTGCTCATTGCTCAACTGGTAGTTAGGGAGATGGGTATATATAATGTGTTATTGCTCAAGCTTCTCGATTGCTGGTAGTTGGGGAGATAGATATATTTAATTTAATATTTAATGTAGTGAGGTAGATGAAAAATTTAATGTGGTTAGTTGGTTATATTAAATGTGTTATTAAATATCCATCTCCCCTACTGGGTCGATCGGCGATTGAGCGATTGAGCGATGTTGCGCATTAAATATCCCATCTCCCCGACTACGATCGGCGATCAACTCAATCCATATTCGACACGTGTCCATACTCATGATCGGTGATTTCATTGGTAGTTGGGGAGATGGATATATTTAATTTAATATTTAATGTTGTGAGGTAGATGAAAAATTTAATGGTGTATTAACTACCATTTAATGTTTATATATGAGTTAGTTGGTTATATTAAATGTGACATTAATTATTTAATGTGGTGAGGTAGATGAAAAATTTAATGTGGTTAGTTGGTTATATTAAATGTGGCATTAAATATCCATCTCCCAACTACCGGTTGAGCGATCGGCGAGTTGAGCATATTTTGCATTAAATATCCCCATCTCCCAACTACGGTCGGCGATCAACCCAAGCCATATTCGACCGTGTCCCATGCTCATTGCTCATTGGTAGTTGGGGAGATGGATAGATTTTTAATGTCACATTTAATATATTCCTGAACGATCGACGATCGACTATATTTGACACGTGTTAATACATTGGTGGTTGTGGCATTAAATATGTGACATTAAATCTATCCATCTCCCAACTACCGGTCGAGCATGGGACACGTGTCGAAATATGGATTGAGTTGTTGCTTTCATTGGTAGTTGGGAGATGGGAAATTTAATGTGGTGAGGTAGTTGAAAATTTTAATGATATATTAAATGTGAGTTAATATGAGTTAGTTGATAAATTTAATGGGTATTAAATGTGAGTTATTGTATGATAGGTGGTTTTAATAAATGTGGAATTAAATATCCATCTCCCGACTACCGATCGAGCATCGACTCATCACTAATCGGTGATCATTGCTCGACTTTTACCAAAATTTTAATACATATATTTTCATATGGAAAATTATTGAAGCGTATTCTCACATGTCCATACCATTCATATGGAAAAAAGTGTGTTTCTTGTGTTTGAAGATGGCAATAGTTATGGTGTTTCACTAGCGGAGATATTAGATATGTTGGGTTAGTTTCATTTGTGAAGAAAAAGTTCAAAATTAGCAAAGGATACGATTTAGGTTTTCTTACAAAATGCCACGGTCCAGGTCCACATGGCGATGATGATGATGTTGAATTTTTGTTAACGAAGTTTGTAAACCGAAAATTGCATTGCCTAAACTTTTAATCAAAATGATTGTCAAAGTTCAAAGGTAAATCCATCTTCTTCTAATGATTTTGATCTTAATGATTCCTTATTTCATAATGATTTTGATCCTCAATGTTTTTATAATCATTCGAAATACCACAAAAGCGAACATTTGACAATCTCAACCAATCTAACAATGAATGTGTCAATAACTATATAAACCAGCCAAAAATGAAATTTTAGAAAATTTTGGGAGTACATCTTCTTTAAATGATCAATTTACGCTTAAATGGCAAAAAACAAATACATTTGAAAATATGCCTCCTCCACCGATCCACCAAGTCACGAAATTAAGATCCGAATACATTGAAATACAACAATAGCTCTATCATCCTCAAAGAGGGTGATGAATTTGATACTAAAGAATTATGCATGTTTGCAATTGCTAAAAAGCTATCAAAGATGGATTTGAATTTAAGGCTAGGAAAACAAATAAGTCTAGAGTGCGATGTAATTTGTGTGCAAGATGGGTGCAAATGGAAGATGTTGTGCGGTAAGAACAAAAATGGTGTTAAATGGAGTTTAGGAGCAGTTTCGATGTTCACACTTGTTCAAGAACACAAATTCATCCTAATCACCGTAATGCTACCAAAAACTTTTGGGACATTTACTCGAACCAAGATGAAAGATAGCGATCAATTTATACCCCAAAGGACATAATGGAAGATATTAGTCGGGAGTATAAAATTGACATTTCTTATAAAAAGCATGGGGTGGAAAAACCGAGCATTGGAATTGGTAAATGGTTGCCCTAAGGACTCGTTTGAGCGATTACCATTTATTGTCATAATTTAAAGATGAAAAATGATGATGCGGTAACACATATTGATACCGATGATGAAGGACACTTTAAAATCATTTTATAGCCTTTGGTGTTGCGGTAAGCATTTGTATATTGTTTATGAATTAACTATTTTTTTTTTTTTTTTTCTTTTAAGTTTTGTTTTTTAATATATTATATTTTGTGTGACTAATAGTTTGTACATAAAACGACGGAGTTTCTTACGGTATATCGACCATTGCTTATAATTGATGCAACACATCTTAAAGGGAAGTACCTTGGGACAAATTTGCTTGTCGTTGGAATGGATGGTAACAATCAAATTATACCTATTGCTACGGTGTTTGTCAAGGTGAGGCGGGAGGCATGGACATGGTTTTGTCCAAATTGAAAGAATGCATAGGGAGCGACCGAGTTTGGCTATTATATCGGATAGACATTATTCTATTGGACAAGCGTGTAACACGGTCTTCCCAAATTCATTTCATAGTTCTTGTTGTAGACATCGATGATGAGCTGCGGTTTGAGCGGTAGTAGAAAGTTAAAGTCAAAATATTGGAAAACATGCAAAGTTTACAGGAAGAATTTGATAGGCGATTTGGATCTTAGGGTATATAGAAATGGTGCGACATAACAAACTTCTTGAAGTGGGTTTGATAAATGGTCTAGGGCACATTGCCTTTGGTAATCGGTACAACTACATGACTTCAAGCGGTGCGAGTCAATAAATGCATTAACAAGGGATGTGAGAAAAGTACCAATAACAATGCTTATGGGTGAGTGCGAAAGCTTTACAGCGGTGGTATTGTGACCGTCGACACAAATATGAAGGTAATGGACTTTTTAAAATATGTTTTTCCTTCTTAGTCAATATAAGATGAAAAGAACTATTATTTTATTTTGTAAATATTATTTCGGATGCACAGGAGAACTTAGTGATTGAAATTGCTGTGAAAGTCTGAGGACAACAATGTTGAAGGCGTTAACTGGGTTGTGTATGGGATTGAGCAGTTTAAACTCTACATGGTAGATGATCGTCGAAAACAACATCCGTGGATCTAGTTAGTAATTCATGTACTTGTCGTAAATGGCAACTTTCGGGCATACCATGTGGTCATGCGATAGCGGTTACTAGAGTTCTTAGATTGTCGATTGTAATCATTTGGCATTTGATTGGTTCAAGAAAACAACCTTTGGAAGGTGCGTACCAAGGATTGGTTTATCTGTAGGGAAATGTCAAGTTGGGAACTTCCTAATGGCTTGCAAGTTGTGAAGCCACCAATATTGGTAGTCGTCAATATGGAAGACCCAAAACAAAGACCGTGTTAGATCTCAAGGAGAGGAACCAACTCGGTAAGGTGCTCGAGGTGCCAATCCATTGGACACGGAGAGCGGCATGCGGGGAACCATTGCCAAAGAAAAGAATGTAGCGACTAATATTTGTATTCAAAAAAAATTTTGCTTGGTAACTAACAAAGAAAGAAATCTCACAAATGTTCAAACTTTGTAGGAAATGTATCTAATAGAGGAAGCTCAGTAGGAACTACCATCGATGGAGATTGATATGGTACAAAGCTTTGATCCTATTAACTTGGTGACCGTAAGACCAACTACGGAGACATTAGATGTGTTGCTACTTTCCTTATTTTGGTTGTTGTGGAATTATGTAAGATACTTTCCTTATTTTGGTTGGGTCTCTTGGAAATGTTAATGTTGAACCTTGTTTACTCTGCTTATGTTGCATATAATAAGTATTAGTTATCCTATATCATGATGCACCTTATTAGTCATGCAATCCGGAGGAATACAAAACAATTTAGAAACATAAGAGCGACAAATATATATACGAAACATGGGTGCCAAAGTTATCCGGAGGAATACATACATTCAACTAGGGTGCCAAAGATGGTCGATTGTTTACAAAACACAAAGTGACAACCATACATACGTGTTTTAGACCCATAAACCATTATATTGTTTACAAATTCGACAACCAAATGTTTAACAAAACAAGCACATAAAACATTCGGCCAATATGGATCTTATGCTTGTAATAAAACGACCATTCTCTCACGATGCGTAATGCGCTGAGCTGGATTATCCGCATCAAAAGTTTGCCATTCCTAACATGTACATTTATAAGCTTGAGTTAAGAGTGTGATTTTGGTGGACACCTACTATAGATCTTGATCTAAAAGCAACAAGGCACTTCCTAATGTAGGCGCTAAACTAGTAATCGTGTTTCGTTTCACATTACGATTATAGTCCTACTTTAGCAATGCATTCAACCTAGAATACCACTTCCAAATATATCAATCGACACCTAGAATACCACTTCCAACTAGTACACCTATTTTCGTTCAACATTACATTCATAATAACATGACAAATACTCCATTAAAAGATCGCTAACATGAATAAGAAGATCGGACCCACACCACAATCATCATACAATCCACCTTGCTTGGGAACATTCATAGCATTGTTAAAAGTAATCCTATAGGTCATAGGATCAATTCCTTCGTCTAAAAACACACCTCTTTCAACACTTAGGAAGCCTAGTCTCTAGACATTTCCTCACTTTCGGATAGAATGGGCGAGTTTCGGGATCATATCTGAGTCCTTGTCATAGAATGTAACTCGGCCGTGCGGATCGATACTGACAAGGGACCAATGTGTTTTGGCTGATTTATGGGAATGAAAACTTCGTTCAACATCACCCCGACCCGGAGTGCGTTTCTTTGTTTGCGTACGAGACAGGCATCCTTCCGTTCATCGGTAATGGTAGGAAAAAGCGACTTACCATAGACCGGTCCATATCGATGGTGCGGTATGCCACATGTAGCTAATCAAAGATCAATGTCTTGTAGGTAAAACAAAACAACAAATATATTCGGTCATTTATAAAAAAACTATGCTTTTCATTTTCTCTCGTGTACTAGATATCAAGTAAGATAGTGTTACGAGAAAAGCATCATTGGCACACCTTCCTACTTTTAGCCTCGCTCAAAAACCCATTCCAGCGGCGTAACATGTACAATAAACACCAACACCCATTGCTACGTCGTCATGGCAATGGATTTGGAGGAAACTCAAAATAGAAAGTTGGATCAAAATACTTCCAGTAAATTAGGCATCTTAGCATAACATCCACCAAATTCACAAAATGCAATTCTCAAATAAGATCACTACTGGTTCAAAAAATGTTGTGTACAAGAAAAAATTGAAGTTAATCAAGACTTGTAAAATCTGTACTACTAAAAGCAGCAAAGTTTTGAAGTAATGAATAATATACTCTTCTATGTGGCTACACTACACTTTTTTTTAACAAATAGTAATGTCATTTGAGAAAAAATTTAATGGATTTGGTGGATGTTATACTAAAATACCTAAAGTGCTTAAAGTAAATGATGGATTAATGATACTTATATCTAGTATCTCATGTAACACTAAAATGTAAAATTACTTAAAATCAATTGGCGGCGAGAGACAACCAAAAGCATGTTTTATAAAAGGCGAGTAAAGTAAATAAAATTTACTTTACCTCGTCACGTAGCCATCCTTTACGATTATCGTCGAAACCGATTAAACAATCCCGAAATAACGATCAACAACGATATCGGACCAAGGGAACACGATTCGCCACCCGTCCCTAACGAGGAACCGATCAACTTCAAAGCTAACATAAATTTTCTCGATGTTTTGGTATGGTGGTTCTAGAACCTAAAAAGAAAACAAAATAAAGACAAGGTAAATCATTCATGTAATAATCGTTTACGTTTCGGTTAACTCTTGACGATATTTCAAAGCAAATGAATCATTTCTCATACCTCTACCCATGGTTTGACTTCTACTAACTTCTCGACCATAAGCTCTTGGACTATGGTGGTATATTCTTTGCTTGAGACCTAAGTGAAAATATCTTCTAGGCTACGAACATAGAAGTTTTACTTACCTTTAATGAGTAGAGATGCTTCTCGACATAGGGTGACCTAGGAACATGTTCAAGCCTCCTCTTCTTTGTTTCGCATTGCTCGAGCCCTTTTCATGGGAGGTGAATTCGGTTTCTCAATAAGCTTCCTTCTATTTTCTAAATAAGCTTCCTTCATTTTCGGCAACACTCTCTTTCGGACTCTTGTCCTCTGCTCCTCCTCTTCCTCATGTTTTCACTTTCTCAAGTTTTCCTTTTGAGGCGTTTTCCAATCCATCAACCTTGTCATCCACATCAACATGTGGCATATCAAACAACTTGAAAAAATCATTCACTTATTGCAATACTCATTAGCAAGATCTGACTGTGAATGATATGAAAAAGGTTGACAAACTTTTATTATCATAAGTTATTAATTATATCGAAATAAAATAAGAACAAAACTAAAGATCATTAAATTACATTCTCCATCAAATGTGTTAACTATGTCTCCATAAAACTGCATACCAAAGTGGTTGACACTTATTAGTAGAACATTAGAATGAAAGGTATATTCACATAAATACCATTTACAATTACCTTTTCATATGTATCTTTCTTCATTTTGTCTCCATCATTGTGTTAACTTTGTTTCCATAAACATGCATACAAAGTGTTTAACACTTATTAGTAGAACATTAGAATTAAAGGTATAATCACATTAATACAATTTATAGTTACCTTTTCATAGGTTTCTTCGTTCATTTTGTCTACGTCACTCGTTATAACACTGCGAATAAAGTATTTGAAACAAAATCTGCGTATTAGCATACCACATGGTAATTGTTTGATAACAATGCCACTTGGTCAACAATTGCTAAAGGTAAAAACTAACTTGAATAATAGTCTCAAGTTTGAAAGTGCGGGCTTCAAAGCCTTAACCCGTTCCTCAGCGAAACAACTTCTACCTCTTTACCCATGCTCTCCATTGAATAACCCTCGGGGTATACCACTTTCTTCCTAGCTTTGTTTAGCGGCCACTTTCGAAAATGTTCATCCGAGGTCCCCCTTTTACTGCAGTGGCGCTCTCGGGGTATACCACTTGAAAAATTCAATGCTTCGTGTCAACCATTCAACTTGACCTCAAAGCTTGTTGGGATAATCACGTTTGGTTTGAGTCCTAGGTAAAATATATAAGTTATGTGGTATCTAAAATTGTGTATATGTTTAAAGTTAACCAATCAATTAAAAACTATATATCTTTACCTTGTCAAAAGTTGGTGAAATAATCGGTCTTTCTAAATGGTGTGTGTTTCGACCATGCAAGTGCTCTTAGGATCACCCGGAGCCTTGTTCCACTATTTACTTTTACTCGTATCGGCCTCTCTATGATCCATATCTACAAAAGTTAACACAACAAATATAAGTTACAAGGACGAGAAACATATGAAGATAATTTTGAACCCCTTCCATTCTGAGGAAAAAAGGTAAACTAATGATAGCAAAGTTTTTAGTGGTAACCTTGAAAGCGACAACGAATCCTTCAAGCTATAGGTAGGAACATCGTTGGATTCTTTATGACCAATTCTTTGATGGATGGCCATTGGATGATTTGAAGAGACATTTCTAATTGACTCATAAAGGCGCCTCGAACAAGTTCCCCATGGAAATGCATTCCATTCATCAAGATCCTCGACCATCCTCGGAAAAATATCATCAATGATAGACCCCAGTCTTTACCCATGAATATCACCTCAAGTGTTAGCAGAGAAACCCGTATCGCATCCTCATCGGACATATTTATAAACGACTCTTCATCTTCAATAACCGATAATAGATCAATTAATTTAACATGTTGCCCTACATGGTTTGGAAAAACTTCGGTGACGGAAAGGGATATCACAACTCGCCATTTCCTAAAGCCGACCATACCAAATCTAAAACCGATAATCGGGAAAAATTCATTTCCACCAAAATGAAGACAATGTCCATTCAAATAGTATCAAGTGGAAGATCATAGCTATCATTTTTGATGGAATTGTTTAGAAGCATGTAATGAACAAGCCCTTCATCGTTATCGACATAGGTAAGATCGAGCCATGGTCCAAAACATGTGGCTTTAAACATGGAGCAGCAGCGGTTGGTCTAATCGATCCTTCATAAGTACAAAGTAATGCAATTTGCTTTTAACGATAACTCTAGCATCATCGCCTACAAGAAATAACATATTCAAAGCGTTAAAACAAACAAGACATACGACATCTAAAAGCGGTAACAACTTGCTACAAGCTCATCAAGACATGCATCGACATCTAAACTACAAGTATCTACAAGTAAAAGCATCTCGCATCTTGACAACCAAATCTTGACAAGAGGACAACCAAATCTTGACAAGAGGTTGTCAACAATATGAAGGGTTGCGTCGACAAAGGCGTATTCGGGACTAAGAACTCATCGCTAAGTGTACATTCGGTCTAGATCAAGTGTGAATAATCAACTACGAATACCGTTAATACACCTATATAGCTCTAACACACAATCGTTTTCTGAGTTTGAACCACTACTGATGTCTCGATTGAGAACAAACCCTAAACCTCTTATTAAATGGCCCCTCACAAATACCCTCTCATTTCACGCATTTCATCGTAACATGATTCTATATAAAAATGAGACTAATACACAATGATTCTATATAAACATGATTCATCGAAATGAAAACTACGGTGTGATTTAATAATACTAAAATTAGGCAAACATGTTCGACTTTTTATTCATTTTCTTAACCATCTCAAAAGGCAAAAAAAGTTCAAAAAACCGCACCGTGTATGGATTTTTCCCTCTTTTGGTAATTTTCACATAAAACAAAACATGATGTAAGCGTAACTTAACAAAAAACAAAAAATGCATGCACTTTGAAAGGGATGCTACAAAGCTGTCACAACAAAGGATGCAACAAAACCCTAAGTTGCGATGAAACAAAATTAATCAAGTGTGAATACTTACCATCTTGATTTTTGGCGTCTACGTTGTGATCTGGATCAAGCGTCCGCTTGATTTATGGAGCGTACATTTCAAACTTCATAAATCGGTGTGTGTTAGTGTGTGTTTTTGTGTGTGTGTGTGTGTATTTTTGGTTGATATGGAAACGTTAAAGTGGTAAAACAAAAAAAAAAGAAAAAAAGTGTCAGATCAGTAAGATTTGGCAAATCTTTTGGTTACCTTTTTCAATTTCCTAAGTGAAAAGTAAGCCCCAGGTTGAGCGTCGTCGGTTGGCGTTGACTTTGAATCGGTTGGCGTGTGACTTTGGAATAAAAACAGAATAGAAGATTGCTTTGAGATTTGATGTGAAAAGACTTAAAGTGGACCATGGAAAAAGTACTTGAGAATAACACAATAAGTCGATAATTAACCCACTAATATGATAAAATGGTTCATCCGATTGAATAAAAACAACATATGTTTTCTTAAAATTGCTATTGAATGCAATTGATTACAAAAACACATAAATCATTTGAAAGCGGTGATAGAAAATCAATAATTTATCAAATGCAACTAGTTATTCACTTAAAAGACCACAACCTAGGCGACATGAAAATTCTAATAAGAATTAAATTACATACATCTTTTAGTTGTTGATAACAAACAAGATTTGTGCGAGATAATGAAATGGATAATAAAGGTTGTGTTTAGTTCTTCTCGTTTAATCAAAACAATTGGAAATTTAGATTTTGTTGATTTTGTTATACTAGTTGTTATAAAATGTGCAAGTCGCGTGGCTTGTCATTTATATTAACAAAATTGGGTATTAATAAACAAACCAAGAAATATCCACCATAAGGATTATACTTATTGAATAATATCGGTGTCGTTGATTCATGGCTGGATGTCACAGACGGTATAAACCCTCATCGAACCAATATATATTGTAGTGTCTATTTATCTCTTTCTTTCTTTATATTGTGGTTGTGATTGGTGTTGTATATATCCACATTAGCTCTTTGAGACTTGAAGTTGTTAAACTTCAAATTAGTCGAAAAGACCGTATTCTCTCTCGATTCTACAATTGGTATTATAGCGGTATACTCAAGTTTTCAAGTGTTAAAACTTTCCATGAAGGCATTTTAAAGTGAAAACTTATCTTTCAAAATTTGAAAATCCTACGATTTTTTTGGAAAAGTGAGTATAGATCCATTGCTCGAGAACTATGTTAAGGGTTTTCTATGCAAATATCACATTTACTAGAACCCAAGGGTTTTGTTTTGTAAAACCTAGTTTGAGACTTATGTTAAGTCTATGGATATTGACTTGTGGGAGGTTATCCAAAATGGTGATTTTGTTTTCATGATGTATCATCTGGAAACAAAGTTAGAAGCAGAAGAAACCATTTGGGGAATTAAAGATGATGAAAAGAAGAAACTTGGCAAAGATAGCGAGGCTAAGATGACTCTTTATAACGCCTTACAGCGTAAAAGTATAAGAGAGTTTTATGTGTAAAATCCCATGAGATTTATCGTACACTTGTTATTACTTATCAAGGTAACTTCATGAGTCAAAGATTGTAAAATCGATCTCCTCATTCAACAATATGAAGTTTACATTTCGGACGAAGAAACTATTGATAGTGGTTACACACGGTTCAATGTTATTGTTACTAGCATCAATATTTAGATCAATGCTATTCTAACAAGAACCATGTGAAAGTTTCCTCGAGCTCTTCGGTGAAATGGTGGTCGAAGGTGATGGCGATTGAATAAGCCAGGTTTGGCGGATCTTACTATTGACGAGCTAATCGGCAACTTTAAGGTGTCTGAAATGGTCTTAGAGAATGATGAGGTCATCTCAAGGATAAGGCGGAAAATGTTAAGTCGTTAGCTCTCAAGCTAAAGTCGCTAGGGATCAAACTAGTGGCGATGTTGAAAATCGAGATGGATGTGAAAAGATGATGAAGATAACGAAGAATTCTACCTAATGGCTAGGAACTTTAGAAAGTTCTTTAGAAGATGTGGTAAGTTTAGGCGTGGAAATCTCTTTGGTAATGGTGGCAAGAAGGTTGTAAGAGGTTGCGGTGATCAAAATAATGGCGTTGAAAGCTCGAGGCACGAGCGTGGAGTCTTGTAATTGTGGTGACAAGAATCAATTCATAAGTGATTGTCTAAGCCTAATGATAACAATCGTTCTTTGGAGGAGCATGGGTGATACGAGGATGGTGACCAAGAACCTCGCTTTCAATCGTACCTAAACCTTACGATGTGATGTCGACCATCACACTTGAATCCTATAACTAATCTTCACTCTTCATAGTGAAAGTTTGTTCAAGAACCTTCAATTCACACAACCATCGTACCTGAAGAGTGCATCTACAAAACCCTTCGCTCATAATAGGATCACATAGTCATTTTCTTTTGACACATATCATGCGCATCATTTTCGGTTGCAAGCGATATATTAATCAAAACTTTCATTCCCAACACTTGCTTAACATTGGTTTATCAACACTTTCCCATCATATGGTGTTATTTTCATTCTCATTTAGGTACTTAGTTTTTTTTTTTTTTTTTTTTTTTTTTTTTTACATTTTCTATAATTTAAGTCTATTTAAGCTTATATTATAACATTACTTTTTAAGCTAGTTCGACATTTGTCCACATATGCTTAGCATAAAAGCTTCTTTTATGTATCTTTTTATGAATGAGTTACGTTCATACTTGTGTCTATTTTCTTGCATCTTTTAACATCTATAAACATGCATTAATTTAACTAGTTAATTGCCACCATTTTCACTACTCATTACCACGAGTTACTATGACTAATACCTCGAGTGCATTATGAACCAACATGGTCAAAGAGAAACCACTAGGGTTATCGAAAAATCTTTTACTTTTATCAATCTTGAGCCATCCGCTTTAGTCATCCTCGCGAAAACTCACCATGTAACTCTCCATCACATTTCAACAACACCTAGTAGGTACTCACCATCACCACTAGAACCCATGGAGTTGAGCGACCCATCCAAAATCTCCATAATACAATGTGTTAAATATCTAGTGAAAATGGTGGCAATTTTATTAATAAAATTTTAATTTTAGTTAAATGTGTTGGTTTATTTAAATTAAAAAATAAATAAATGAAATATGTGGGGCTCGAAGATGCTGACGACACCCAAATGTGGTGTTATAAGAGGAAGGGGTTTTGGTTTGCAACACCCCAATATAAATGAATCTTGACGGAATCTGGCCAGGTATTACTCGGCGGTATATGATTATAACAATAGAAAATGAACTCTAGCGAGTCGTTTTAAAGGATTATCATTCAATTTATTAAAATATCAGAGTTTTACAAAAGATAGGTCCAGTGGTTCCATAATTACATAATATAAAGTCTTTGATGTTTTTCGAATGATAACATAATTTATAGCCTTCTTGATGCATCCATGCCCTTCCGTGCCAGCCTCGATCATTATGGACCTGAGATAAAACATGCTCAAAATGTCAACACAAAGGTTGAGTGAATCCATAGGTTACGACGGACAACTTTCGTTTCTTACACTTTTGCTAATTCGGACCATAAAGGGGTCTAAATTGTGGTTTAAAATAGGATCATAAACATTTTTACCAAACGTCAATTTTTATTTTAGTATACTTATCTAATCACAACTTTTTATCTACAAGCTCTTTTTACATGATTCAAAAGACTATGTTCTTGTTTTATTTTTCTCTTCAACAACAAATATAATCAAGGTCTTGTGTTTATAAATTTGATGACAATAACTAGCATAGTATACTTGATTTCTAGTTTACTAATAAGGTTTCATACAAAATCATAAACAAGTTTATATATATGCTTACTTGTGTTTTAAAGTTTTTGTATAACATTATCAATATAACTAACATATATAGCATAGAATAACAAGCATAAAATCATAGAAATGAGGATGATGATCATGATTTTATCTTACAACTTTTGGCCTTAATCAAAAGGGAAATTAAGATCAAAGAACAAAGAACTAGAAACAATTCCACCCTTGGAATCCTTCAACCCTCTTGTTCACTTATGATCTTGTGCTAGGACTTGTGAAAGAGCTTGATTACTTGTGTAGTTTGAAATCTAGCCAATGGATGAAGAAACTTATAACTAGAATAATGTAAAGCTTGACAAGAGTTTTAACAATGATATGGAACTTGAATCTTGGAAATCAAAGATGAGGATGCTAGGGAAATATATGGTTGCTGATTTTTGGTGATGAGAGAAAGGAAATAATGAGTTGTTTCTTATATAAAAATGAGGAGGTTAGTTTATAGGATATTTTCTCATAATCATTAATAGCTAAGTAGTGTTTATGTGGCATGACCTTGCACTAGATTGCATAAAATATGAACACTTGGCTAAATGAGTCATTAGCATGACTCATTTAGTTATTAGGTGTCATAAGATATTTCTTTCATATACTTGTTGATTAAGTATTAGTGTGTTGTGGTGAAATTTGATTCATGTAATTACTAACATTAAGTATTTAAATCGCGAAACTTAAAACGGGTATCCTAGAAATATAAAACTTGTAAGAAATGTTAAAACTTATCAAGATACTCTATAAAAGTATATTAAATGAGTGATAAGTTTAACGGACTGTGTAAACGTTGTTAAAACTTAAAAACGTAGGTTAAATATGCGTAAAATGTATAACGTACAAGGTTTCCGTAAAAATGAAAAAATGAAAATGTAACTTTTCAAATATAATTATTATGAACCTAAAAGGCATATAATGTGTAGACTAGGCCTAGCCTAGCGTCGGTTGGTGTTAAATGTACGTTAAGTCTAAAACCGAAAATGTTAAATATCTAGTTAAACTTAGTTAGTAAGTTTTAGAAAATATCTAAATAACTTAACGTAGTTAGGAAGTTTTCATGAGTAGATAATAAATAAAAATGACTGAATAGTTTTAGGTATTTACAACTTAGTTAATTTAGTGTAAATATTGTGTAGTTTAATATTGTTTAGTTTATAAATCGAGAGATGATTTTATGGTCAATGGGGGAAGGAAATGTGTTGACTTTTCCAAAAATGTAAAAGTTTTCAAACATCTTTGAAAATGCGGTGCAAGTATATGTTAAGTTTACGTAGAAGTAAAAATCTTGAAGCTTGAGTTTAAATTAAATAAAAGCAGTCTTTGATAACATTTGAAATTAAATTTTAAAATTCCATATAATGATTATAAGTAAACTAAAAATTAATCTAATGTGATAAAAATGTTTAGAATCGGTTTTCGTTACGTGCGGGATAACCAAACGGTTATATTTAATGTTCAAAATTATACGTGATTTTGGATAAAATATTTATGCTTGGAATAAATATTTATGTGTTAGCGCTCCCTGGCGGCACCAGCGGGCAGCGGGACGCCATCTAAAAACAAAACGCACAAAATAACCTTGTTTGAATGATGAAGGATGTTTGGTACATAAAGTGGCCTAAACTAGTAGTATAAAGAAATCATAGAATATAAAATGTAAATGCAAAGACTTCAGAATATTTTTTAACACTTTTGTAGTTACAAGTAGTTGGATCAAACCTTTAGCTTTCAAACTGCTATTGGAACAACAGGTATGACCCAATCTCCCTCTTTTATCAAATTTGCTGTTTCTGTAATCTTCGTTATAGTTTCCAAACATATTTATTAATTGCAAAAATATTTACGATTTTTATGCTAAAATATTGTTGTTAAATAATAAATACTGATTTTATGTTTATGATTAAGCTGCTTTAAGATACAAATGAACCTTGGTTAAGTAACCTGTGTACAACTTTTGGCCAATTAAAAGTCACTAGGACACTTGTCAAGTACTTGTCAAGGAACATGTTTGTATGAGTATTTTGCCGTTTAGATGAATATTTAGTTAAAAGGTTATTGTTTGCCGGTCAACACCGTGTCACATATTTTGCTATGCAGTTTTATAGAGCACTCGGTACAATAACTTACCAAGTGAGTTAAACCTTAACTCAATCGCGTTAAGGGCCAAGTTATCATACCGTGCATGTGAGTTAAGGTCGTGCGTTAAGGGGCACGTTAACCCCCTAACGTGCGTTAAGGTGTTGTTTTTTTTAGTTAAGCTTGAGTTACCACACCATGATGTCACGACACGCCTAAGGTTGAGTTATGATAAAAGCGGGGCCCAAAATGTTAGAGTTATGATAAGGGTCTTTTTTTTTTTTTTTAAAGTTAAGGTTAAAATGTTAAAGTTGACGTGGTGCTGATGTTGCACTGAGTTAAGGCTTAACTCGAGTTATTACACCTTATGCTCTAAGGTGGCCAGAAATTTGGTGGTGATGAGTTTTCAAATTCACTATTAGCCTTGTGTGTATGAATATATAGATATATTATAGCAGTTTAAATTTAAAAGTAGTCTGTGAAGATGGCTCCTTGCAGCCTCTAGCTCGTGAGTGGTATGCTACCTTCTGTGCCAACCCATGTTTTTCTGTGACACATATCATTATTACACAACTCTTTAGAGTTGGTTACAACCTTAACACGTTTTGGAGAATTAAGTACCTCTTAATATCGTGGCTTGCGGTCTCTATCTCTCCTGTGAGGGATTAGCCTATGTGGCCACTGGCCACACAATGCCTTCTCATGACACTTGTCTAGTTGTCTTCTTACATGATGAGTAAGGTCAGGGTCGAAATTAACACCTTTTGAAGCATCAGTAATCTTGAATAGCGTGGCATACCCTCGCGGTGAGTCCTGACCAGCGATGTTAGTGGGTGCCGGTTCTTCAAAACATGTTAATTTCGGTAGCGGACCTTCTCTCGTAAGAAGATATGTGTCATGAAAGGCATTGTGGGGCACGTAATGGCATACCCTCGACACGAGGCCTCGGTGCAATATTGGGACGGGACTTGTTTCTTGAATCATGGTAAGGTCATCTTGGAACCTTAACGCCTCGAGTAATAAAGATATGTGTCGTGAAAAGGCATTGCATTGCCATACAGGATGGCATACACCTCAAGAGAGAGTGGCCTCGATATTTAGATGGCACCCCTTGATTCATTGATAATTTGTTTAGGTTGTTCTGCACCTTAACGCCTTGCCACCACCCGAGAACGATGCGTGATGTGTGGGTATGGCCGTTTAATAGGAAGGATGTTATTTGTTCGCCATATAAAGCTAGAAGAGGAGTAGTTACAAAATTCTGAATTTTATAAACAAGGGAATTATAGTGAATGTGCAAACTCATCCCACCAAAACTCCACTTAGGGGTGGCAATTCGTGTCGGGTTCGGGTTGACAAGTTGGCGGGTCAGAAAACCCCAACCCGAACCTCACCCATGTAAATCATCGGGTCAGATATGTGAAACCTAACCTGTTTACACATAACCCGAACCTAACCCATTTAACCCGTATATATACTTGGGTTGACGGGTTAAATAGGTTACACGGGTTGAATAGGTTAAACGGTTTCGGGTTGACACATTTAACCGATTTTATATACAAAAGTTGACACATTACACGAATTAAACAGGTTAGACGGGTTTGCAGGTCGACTCGTTTAACCCATTTAACCCGTATAATAAAATATAGATATATGTTAATTTAAGAAAAAAGATCTTAAACGGGTTGGCGGGTCGACCCGCTTAATTTATTCCCAACCCGAACAATGACCTGTTTAATAAACGGGTTAGATGGGTCGACCCAAACCAGAACAGAAATCTATTTAGATTCAACCCGAACCTGTTAATCTTCGTGTTGGTTTCAGGTCGGGTTTCGTGTCGGGTCAGAAATTAATTGCCACCCCTACTCCACTATATTACTCTTCTAAACTGACAATATATTTAGCTGTTAATTTAAATCATTTACTAAAAGGTTATTCATATAATTCTCTGCGCTTCTATCTCTCCAAACTCCTTTTGGGAAGTTATGATAATTTTAGGGGTGTTTGGCTTGAGGGTATGGTAATGGAGAAATGACTTTTATTCCTAACTTACAAATCTAGGCATATTCTAAACCCAATAAAGGTGGTAGGTTTACAAACCCATTTATCCAATACCCATAGTGATTCTCCGTTACAAACCAAACATCCCATAAATGTGATTTCTTTTGCTAATATAGCTATATGGTAGTACTCTTTTAACTGTTTACGGTTTTTGTTTGATATTTTGTTTTCTAAACTTACAAGGTACATCTAGTTTTTTTACTTCTCATTACTCCCTCTCTATGTTGTTCCTACCCTTCTACATTTTCATCAACTCCAATGTTTGAAATAATGTTACGTTCATACATGTATACTTGTATACCAGGACTGTATTGGTTATAAACAAACAATGGCAGCTTGTACTTTGTCTCACTGCTCTTCCATTCAACTAAAAACATTGATACTGCAACCAAACAAGGCTTTACTATCACCGTCACTTTCATTTACAAAGGAAACCACAGTTATTACAAGACAACGCCTAGCAGTCTCGGCAAAGGCATCCTCAAGCTCATCAATAGCTTCAGTAGAAAATAGCAACAACTCCTTAATTGTTATCGACAATTATGACAGCTTCACTTACAATCTTTGTCAGGTTCTCCCTCCTCTTTGTCATATCAGATAAAGTTCGTAGTGTTACTCGTGCATTTTTTGTTATTTCCTTCAAAAGTGTAAGTTTTAAACCAAACTTTTGTTTTCTTAATGCTTTAATAACTTAAACATATATGAAAGAAAGTATTACAGAGGTAAGTACAGTTAACAGATCTTCACTCAAACTTTAAATATTTTTGCTTTAGTAAGATAAAAATTCAAATCTTTTAATCCTTAAGCCTTTTACCGAGCATTATTTTATTGGTAGAAGCTAAAATAAAAACTGAATTGTTGTGTTACACAACTGACAATCTTATTAAGCTTTCATGGTTAAGAATTTATGTTTAAGATACACAAACTTGGTTTTGCTTTACAGGTGTCAGGTTTGACCCATTTACCTATGAGTGGGTCAATTTGTGTTATTTTTTCCATGGGTCAACTTTTAATTCATTTTACTCAATAAATGAGATTGTTGTTGAACTAATGTAAAGTTCTAGTCATACTTGATACACAGTTTGTGAACAAGAAGTTTAAGATTTTGGACAAAAAGTGCTTCAGGTCAAGCCAACCTGACCTGACCCGTTTCGACCTGAACAAAAACCCTGTCTGTTATGGCCCACCCATTTAACCCCTCTGTTTTGCATGGTTTTGTTATCTTGTCCTTAAAAAACGCTGATTTAAGTCGTCACCACCGTTAAAGCCATATTTGTCATTGGTGTTTCTTTTGTTCCTTCCATTTGAACTTTCCTATTTGATGATCATTTGCTTTCCAACACTTACGCATAGATTGTTAATAAAGTGTGTTATCTCTCCTAAATTTGAAGTATATTGGAGAGCTGGGATGCAACTTTGAGGTATACCGGAATGATGAGATAACGGTAGATGAACTGAGAAGGTGATATTACTCGTAGCTTGATTAAAACTTATAATTTTTTAATCTGTCATGTGATCTAAAACAACATTTACCAAAGTTTCAACTGTTTTAGTTGTCATTTTGATTTTGTTTCTCGTTCTTAAGCAAATAATTAGTGCGTAACTATAAGTAGGTGAACAAGGCTCATTGTAGAGAAATCATAACTGTAAGTTGTTATTATCTGCCTCCTAAGGGCTATTAGCAGATGCCTTATTTATTTATATGTTTTAGAAGATAAATTTTTCACCTATCTCACGGTATCTCATAAATGTCTCCAACGAGACTTGAACCCACAACCTCTTGATTTATGGGCGCACACACATACCACTAAGCCAAAGGCCTTGGCTGCAATTATTTATTTGCTTCTTTGTATATTTTAAACTTAGTTAGTGATTACTAGCATCTAGAATTCTGAGTTTTTATACTTGTTTACAGGAAGAACCCAAGAGGGATCGTTATATCTCCTGGACCAGGTTAGATCTTAGTTGTGCTTATTGTGCATATTTAACTTTCATTTGTTATTTGACTACATATTTGACTCTTTTTTTTTCTTTTCTTTTCGTTTTTTTTTTTATTTTTTATTTTTTATTTTTAATTTTATTTATTTATTTATTTTTATCACAATTGCACCTCAAGATAAAGGGATATCAGTAGAGACTATACTGGAACTTGGACCAACTGTACCTACATTTGGTGTGTGCCTTGGTTTACAATGCATTGGAGAGGCTTTTGGAGGTAAGTGTAGTATAAGTAACTTTTTGTCACAATATATAACTACTTTCAGGTGAGAAAATTAATTAATGCAATAATTTGTTTACTGGTTTTACAAATTTGTATTATTTTTTATTTTAGGGAAAATTGTACCCTCTCATTCTGGTGCTGTACTCGGAAAAAGCTCTCTTGTTTACTATAACGATGATGGGGAAGAAGGTTTGTTTTCCGGTTTATCAAAGTATGTTTTTTCAATTCTAGCTTAGATTATTTGTCCTCTTTTACCTATTCCAATTGCAGCTCGTAATCGCGTATGTTTATTGTATTCTTCACTAGCCCATTTGCTGCTGCTAGATACCATAGATTTGTGATAGAAAAGGAAAACTTCCCTAGTAACGCACTTGAGATTACTGCATGGACAGAGGATGGATTAATAATGGCTGCTCGTCACAAAGTATATACGCATTTACTGGTAAGTTCTTGTTTCCCCTATGCTGTATCATGCCATATTATGGAAATATGGCCATGACTGTTCTTTACTACTTTTAGGTTATTAAATTGATTTCAACCTCCAATATGTTTTGTGATCTTTCTAATCCTACTCTTTTCCGACTTTGAAGTTATAGAATTGACCAACGGCTAGAGGTGGATAATTAAGTGGCTCGGGCAGGGTGGGTAATGGGTAATTTTGGATGTGGGCAAAATGGGTCTGCTTAGGTTGACCCGGTAATACTTTTTCCTTTCCTAAATTACTTTATATATAAAAATTATAAATAAGTAGTTTTCATTTAGCCAATTTTAGGGTTTCATCCGTTTGAAATGTTAAAGAAAAGATTAGTCTAATCGATCCAGTCATAAGTAAAGGTTTGAAATTGACAGTTAAAAGTCAAGTGGACTTTGTGGGAGGAGGCAGTTACTGTACTGGATATTATATGGGTGCCTCTGAGTATCGGGGTTTAGTGTTTTTATATTAATCTTTTAATTTGTACCCTGGGAGAATTCATGAACAAGCAGAGTCGTAGATGGGAGAATTTAGACGAAACATGCATGAAACTATACATCACAGACTACTATTAGGCATACATTTTTCAATAGTAAAAGCAGAGCCGCATATTTGCTGGCATATTTCCTTGCTCCAAGTTAAATAAAATTATGCAGACGTTCTCTTGACAAATACATAGATCTTAATTGGGTTAAATTGTTTATTATAACAACTTGTTCATTGTACTTTTACTTTAAACAATTGAGTCCCTATATAAATGGCAAGATGCATCCTCTGCCATGTATACGTTGGTGAAATAGATGTCAACTAACAGTGATGAAAACATAGTCTGATCAGGAGTGGCTCAACATTCACGGATGCTTACATCGAAGCATCAAAATGAGGCCTTTTTTATCTAAATTTTTTGCCGAAATTTTTTTTGTATAAAAATTTACTTTTCTAGCTTTTTCGGTGCGAAATCTTTGATTAAGTTTTTAAAATCAATATGGTGTAATATTTCTTTTCAATTGATAAATGAGCCAATCCATTCAATATTTCGTATGACATTTTAGCAATTAAATAAATTTTAATTAACTTTAGTTTTGAAAAACTTCTTTTAAGCCCAAGCAATCATCAATGGAACAATTAACGCTATTCTATACGCAATATAAGCATTAGGCAAATAATGTAGATTTCAAAGATAGTTTAATATATCAACCGGTGTAGCATTTTTTACATGTATAATTTCTTCCAACACTCTTAGTTCCGAAAATAAATTTATGTCTTTAATATCAAAACAATTGTTATTGCTTAAAGAACTTTCAAGGTGAAGAAAACTATCTTTTAGCATTATTATTGAGTGACTTTAGATTTTCAATCATAAATAGAAAACTAAACATACCTTTATACACTACTAAGCGGTACAGCGCCTGCATGGCAGTGATTCTAGCGGCGAGCGATTAACGATATGCGATATTGTCATAATTGTTTCGTATATCGTTCAAAATAAACGTGAAAAGATCAAAATGTAATTGCAAGCGGTTGTAACATGTGATCATTCAACTCTAGCAAAAATTCTTAACATGTATCAAACGGCGATATAAAATATTTAGTGACTCAAAAAATTACATCAATTGTTGAATACTAACTAACAATGCACGTTACTCGTCGCGTAAAACATTTTGATACACAACATTTGAGGTGTAGGCTCCTTAACCGAACTCTTTGACCGGCTTCCCTAATAGCTTTGTAGTTCTACGTAATATTCTTCTAGACAAATCAACATAAAGCATATACTATTCCACAAAAGCGCAAAGAAAGTGATCAATTGCTTATCCTTTAAATAGATTCTAATGCACAAAGAAAGTGATCAATTGCTTATCCTTTAAATAGATTCTTGAGTTCTCATGATTAGAAGAATAAAGAGCAACTTGTACTATTATTTAAATCGGTGGTCTCTCAATATACGAACAAACAACAAAAGAGGCAACCTTGAGTATTAGGACATAAACTTTAAGCACGAAATCTCTTAAAACACCGATGAAAGTTTATGTGACTCAATTATATTATTCCATCGTAAATAAATTTACTAAACAATTGGCTAAAATAAGAGACACACAAACTCAAATCATTATTAATCTTGTACCACCTATGAAATAATTAAAAAAATATCAGACTTAAAGACATCTACCAACTTGTACAAAACAAATTCAACAACAAATAAAAATACACCTTCGTTGCTTTTAGGACTCATCATCTTTAAACCCGCAAATAAAACCTAAACCTTCAGATGGACTTGTGATCGTGATAGAGGGTCTCCATGAAGATGTTAAGGCGGTTTGTTCTAGCTACTTCTTCATTCTTTATCGTGACAGAGGGTCTCCTGAAAGTGGTGAGTTCAGGTTGTCAATTACTGTTAGTGGTGAGACTTGAAAATAGGGTTGTAAAGCATACCATGTGTGTCCGTGGATTCATGTTCAGCAGGCTTGAATGACAGTAAAGTTGGTGGCCTCTCCGTTGGTATGACAGCGGGATGTGTTGGTGGCGTGCCAAAGGGATGTCTGGACCCAAGAGTTTATTGTACCTGGTATGACAGTATCCACAAACAGGTTATATGAAATATTTTAGGGATCATTATTCTTTAAGTGTGGCGGGTGTCTGTAGGTTTTTTTAATCATAGTTCAGAAGTAGAGGATTACATTATGTCTCGAAAGTAGATATAGTTGCATCGTAGCAGCTTTTGTTCACAAAAGATCCATCTTTGAAGGCTAGTAGCATGAATATTTGTATGCAAAGAAGTTGCTATATGCCTTAGATCCAAGGTGTCAGAAAATATCGCGTATCTGGAAAGACATATTTTCTTTACAAAAAAGTGTTGACAAAAGTCACCTATAGATGGAAACATGGTTTCAATTGTTAAACTGTGAGTATTCCATAAATACACTTTCATACAATACAATATGCATCAATAGTGCATATACAGGAATATTATTGTTATATGTACTTGCCATGTTCACAAATACAAAAATAAATGTACCTTCAAAAATAAGGGCGCTGCAGCCACTTGCTTTTTCTAGTGGTCAAAGTCTTCTTTTACACCTATTGGAACCAACGGTTGAACCAACCGACTGACCAAACCCATTGAAAGCAAGCAAGATAATACCGAATCTGTAAAAAAAATTACGTCAGTGTGTGGTATTGAATCGCTGAGATCATGCTTAATGGAGAAGGTAGATAACAAATATATATGTATTCGATTGACATTTGCATACCTAAAGACCGTGACCATATACGAAAAAATTCTTCCGTTCTGACCCAAACATCAAACGCAACTGATCTGTCGTGCCGGTTATGACCACGTACGTAATCGACAGTCGATTGCAGTGCTGGCTGCGATGCTTAACCGAAGAACCGAAGAAAAATTAGCATGTACAAAAGAATCAAATAAAAAACTTGCAACTTAAACCTGTGACGCTAGCAATGTTGAATTCCTACTTTTCACCAATACTACAAAAATAGCGTCACATGTGTAGTACAAAAATATTAAAGGCAATGAATCAGGTTACATGTCCGAGATTCAGTACTACTGATATATTAAATGCACAAACCTGTTATGGATTAGACTCAAATCGTGTGTTTTGACCCTGGTCATAGCAAATGCACAAACCTACAGCCTAACGATTACATGTGACTACTGTCACACACATTACAATACTTTGTTAGTGTCTTTTAGGTCCTATTACTTACTGTTGTATAAGTGTGACCTGTCTCTCTTAGAGGACGTGCCATTTCTAGCGTGACCAGCCGTTGCCTGCTGATGTTCCTGATACACCTATAATGGAAAAGGCATAAGGATTACAATGTGAACATAAGCTACAAAGTAGGCTAATTACAGCAGCAGTTTACTTTGGTCAAAAACGAAGCAGACGTCGTTGTCCAATATCTTACAATGGTCAGCTGGCCAAAGGATTGGCTGTACTAAACTTCAAAGATATTTGACCCGTAAAGCTCTAATAAATATTAAAAAAAATTGGTTTAATAAAAAAATACAATTTTAAGGGGTGTTTGGGAGATCGGACTCGAATAGGGTATCAGTAGCTCGTACCTTGCAGCAGGGAAATACAGGACATCAACCATTTTACAGTCAACGCCTCCTCACATCTTGTCTGTTGAATGTAAGAGGCACCGCATTTTTCACATCATTCTTTCATTTATTGGTTATCGGATGTTACGTCGTTGCGGTTGGCAGGAACATGGCATGTAGTATTCAAATTAGGAGTAGATTTATACCATCAACCTGATAAGGAAGACCCGTTGTGATGCATTGCTTTACATGCTGCATGAGAGGGCTCACAGAATGTTCCGTATATCGAAGTTTGTTTCATACGAACGTCTGTTGCAACACGTAAAAATTAATACTATTGAAAACATCTTAAAATATAAGTAAAACCATATCACCAAAAAAACAATATACTTACTACTTGTTTATATTATATTGTATCGGGTGCATCGTATTGTATCGCGTTGCTGCATATCAAAAGCACATCGCTCTGCATTAACAAAACCACATGTCACAAACAAAAATAACATTAAAACAGATACACAGATTTAGGTGTTTCGATGAGTCTTCATATTCGCTTATTTTACGCACATAAGCACTTATAATAAGCCCTCAAACGCCCCGTAAGTGAAAAACAAAACTAACCTCAGATTCTTTCAAAGTTATCTACAACCCTTTTGCAAGCTTCTTCAACATCACGTTTGTCGTTTACCAGATGATATAGGATATTTCCGATTCAACTTCCACTTCCATATCCAGATGTAACCGTTTCAGCAACCCAATATCAGCGGCTTCAGCTATATGTTGTTTTATATACTCTGCTACTGCTGATATAAGTAATTCCTAAACTAAAATCCAACACCCTTATTCTTGAAAGGAAAATTAAAAGTATAAAAGTCGTTGTAATAGATGAACATTAACTTATTCATAAACTTATTCATAAACCTTTATCCACCCCTAACACCTAAAACATTAAAATCCAAAATAAGGAAATGTACTTAAAACATCATCTTTATCCACTAAAACATTAAACTTATTTATAAACTTATTCACTCGCTATCATAAACTTATTCACAAAAACATTAAACTTATTCATAAACCTTTATCCACCCCTAACACCTAAAACATCATCCTTTGAACGTTCAAGGCTACTAAAATCACCATTCCATCAACTTATTCATAAACCTTTATCCACCCCTAACACCTAAAACATCATCCTTTGAACGTTCAAGGCTACTAAAAACACCATTTCATATACTTATTCATAAACCTTTATCCACTAAAACATTAAACTTATTCATAAACCTTTATCCACCCCTAACACCTAAAGTTAGCAATAAGTTAGCCAGCAATCTTATCCCAAAAATCCAATAAGTTAGCAATAAGTTAGCCACCAATCTTATCCCAAAAAAAAAAAAAAAAAAAACATACGACCAAAAAACCAACAATTAGCCACCGATTACCTACCTTCAACAAAATCAAGAAACCATCTTATATGAGATGGATCTTAACATACCTCATGACCAGCAAACATACCGACCAAACCAACAAACCTTTCATATCTGGCAAGATCCGGTAAAACATTACAAAAAAAAAAAAAATAAACAAAAAATAAATAAATAAATAAATAAATAATAAAAAACTCACAGCATCACCAAAACCACAAAAACACCACCGAGAGATGGCGGTGTTGATCAACCGAAACCAACCAAACCATCAATAAAACCACCGAAAACACCACCAAAGTCACCAATTGAAACCACCTAGTCAATCGAAACAACCCCAGTCCACCCAAGTGGTGGCTATTTAAGCATATAAGCGGCGGCTAAAGAAGCGGCGATGGTTCGGTGAGAGAGAGAGAGAATAGAGATGAAATATTTAGGTTAATGAGGCAGTTAGGTTTCTTAGCTTGTGTATTAATTTTCTCTCATTTGACTTTCAATTTCAATTTTCAACTTTTCACATTTCCTTGTTGACCCTTTTTCCATTTTAGATAGTAAAGATAAATCAGTAAAATCTACAAGTGATGAAATAGCTTGATATACATTGTATAAGAAATAATCATTTCTAAAAATATCTTCGGGGGTTTTATAGTTTAATTGTCAACATTATCAATACATTTTCTATTTCCACAAATGATTTGTTTTTCTCTTCAAATTTTGGTTCTACATTCATTTCTTTGGCGGAAATTGAGGCATCCTTAAAACCATTATTTCTATATTTTTTAAAGAAGGAGATAAGACTGTCTAATGGAAACTTTGAAGTCTTAAAAGCAACTTTCAATTGAAGAATGATATAGGCTGAGATGAGAGAGAGCCACACAGTGAAAGTATGGTTGTGGAAAACTAAACGTCGATTTATCGATGCAAACGGTTAAATGGTTATTGATAAAAGCCTTATAATCACATTTTAAATGAGGTTATAAATTTAATATTTGCTTCTTTTTTTATGCAAAAATTGGCCTTTTATATACTTAATAGGGATAATTTCATATATACCCAATTTAAATATATGCCATATATATCCAAAGTACAAGTTTTGAATGCATGATTTACAATGTAGTTAATGCATGTTTTGGGTAGATATGACATTATGGTGTTTAAGTTAGAAACAAAAGAGGCTCAAAATATTTGATTATTTAACAATTATCGGCTAATTGAGGCATTACATACTCAAATCTCTTAAGATGATGGCGAAAAAAACTTGTAGCTGACTTTAAACATTGTGCGAGGTCCTAAAAAATCGGGGGCCTAAAGCCTTAGATTTACTTGCTTTACCCTTGAGCCACCCTTGAGTCTTGAGCCTGATAAATGATAACAGTATAACACTCAACCATAGTAATCATTTATTTTTATTTTTATTATAGAATAAACAGTGACCAAAGCATGAACTCTTGTTATACACTTTCCTTCGTTATTGTAGGGTGTACAGTTCCACCCGGAGAGTATTATAACTGATGAGGGCAAGAAAATAGTTGGTAACTTCATCAAACTCATTGAAAAGATGGAAGGCGCTACTGAAAGTTAAACTGGTACTCTATTCTTGCTCAACAGTATAAATCATAGCCAATGTGCTAACCACACATTCTTAGCTGTTATACAAGTATTGGCGGTTCCAGGGTACCGAGTATTGGTGTGCAGTACTATCATTAAAACTTAAAAACATAATTCATATGATTATTACCATTACATAACATTTTCTGTTATTGGTTTTAAAGGTGTAAAAATTACAAAATGTGAACATGATACCCCAAATCCCTTATAGATCCATATCCGACCTTCTGTAAAGTGATAGTATTGAGTATAAAGTAACACATTCATTTTTCTGTAATATTTACACATTTTTTCCACTTTAGATTTGAAGGACATTACTTGCTTGATAGAATTTTGGTTGAGATCGAAGTGTTTTAAACATTGTGTGTGTTTGAATTATCCCAATTTTTGAGAATTGTATCCCTTATTACATCAACTTCTTCATGATCCTAATTGCCGATTCTAGGTTCAGTTTTTAGCCAGTTGATCTATTTTTGTCTTTAATAGGCTTTGGGTAGTAGCCTTCCTTATTGTTCTTTGCTTAGACCCGAACATACTAGTGTCACCAAAAGGTGATACATTTTTTGTGCATTGTGCAATATGAATATAGCTTCACATAAACTTTTCCGAGTTCAATAAATCCTTGAATCACTTAGCCTTATTTAAGCGGGAGAGTACTTTTTTGCAAAAAGGAAGCGCTGGTGTAATGGTGACCACCAAGAGACCAACATGCTTAGCTACATTAGCTTTCTCTCTCCAGGAAAATTTCACGACCAACTTACGGTAACAAGGATACCGAGGACACCACAAAAAACATACTAAAAGAAATCAATTTGATAAATACCCACACACACAAACACCTATCCCTTTTGCCTCTCAAGTTGGTCAAAGATGCGACCCTCTTCTCCATTTGTCCAAAAAGGACGCGTCCTTAGGCGATCGCCGTAGTGGTGTGCGACGCGTCAGAGGGGCCGACCGACCGAGAGGTCGACCTACCATTATACCCAGCCTTATTATAACGTTATTGAACAAGTAAAGAAAATTAACAATATCAACTATCAAGACTTAAGAGTAAATTGCATGGATGGTCCTTGTGGTTTGTCAAAAGTAGTGTTCTCATGGCGGCCGATATATCGATTATCGGCGGTTAGCCGATACGTTTTTTCACTAATCGGTAAAAAAAATCGGTTTTGGTCAATATTGGTCAAAAATCGGTCAATATCAGTCAAACATTAAAAAAAAGTTTTTCTTAGATCAATATCAGTCAAATTTGGTCAATACCAGTCAAAATCGGTAATTTTCTTTATAATTTATGGTCTTCGATATATCACTGATATATCACCGCCAAGACCAATATGGCGCTTGGCGGGGGTCGACCGCCATGGTACCGCCGAGTGATATTTACAACCTTGGTCATTGCAACTTTCACCCATAATAGTATAAAGTTGCATGGACAATCCCTATCTTTAAAAAAAATAACACTCGTGGTCTTTTTTTTTAATTGGTGTTAAGAGGATTATGTTATCATTTACACATTAGCCCTTTCGGCTAACGACCGTTTGGATCGTCTATCATTTATAATAACTGCCGTTTATAATTTAAAGTTTTTGTCCATTTTATACGTTTTCATTTGTTTTGTACATTTTAAATACTTTTTATCGTTTTCATCCGTTTGTATCGTTTCGTCCGTTTTATCGTTTTAAATCGTTTTATACTTTTATACTTTTTTGTTCTTTTTTATACGTTTCACCCGTTTTCTTACAGTTTCATACTTTTTTGTCCGTTTTTATACGTTTTCGTTCGTTTTTATACGTTTTGTTAGCATTAAAGAAAAAGTGATGGTTATTCTAGTATTAGGATTCTTGTAACGTGTCATAGAAAATGTATTAAGATAAGATATCCGGCCTTGGACTTGGTAAATCTAATATGTTAAGAAGTTAGGTTATGTAAGCCTTGTTTAGTTTATGTAAACCAAGCCCAAGTCCAAACCCCATAGAAAAGCCTTTAGGGCAACATGTTCCAACTATAAATACCCCCATATGTCACCATATGAGGGTGTGCTTCAAGGTGTGTATGGTTTGTGTTTCGTTAGAAAAGTTCTCCTTTTCTTTCTCTCTTTTCTCCTTCACGTCCTACTCTTGTTGTCACCAAGCTTCATGTTATGTGTTAAGTTGATCAAATAGTGGTCCTACAATTGGTATCATTCGCCTTACAATGATTTAGGAGAGTTATGTTGTTTTAAAATCGTCTTTTAGTCGAAATAGTACAACGAGGGTTTTCACATTAAAAGTTTCGATTTTTACGATTTTTGTTATAAATTTGTTGTTTTTATTTGAGATCGATTATAAGTGAGTTTTGACAAAAAGTTTGGATTAAAAACGTGTTTCGTGGTGTTTTTTACTGATTCAAAAGTTTAAGATACGGTATTTCCGAGTAAGCCTTGAATATTTCCGAGTTACGACACTTATTTTCCAAGTAAGACTTGAAGATTTCCGAGTTAGCACATTGGTATTTCCGAGTAAGCCTTGTCATTCATTTTATTGAACCTATTAACATTCAATTTTAGGTTCTTGATGTTTGAATGTAAAGTGTGGCAGGTGTAATGGCTTATCAGGAAGTTGTTTTCAACATACACAATAATAGATTATTTGAATTTGGTCCATTGAGGTACGTATAAGGGTCTGTTTCTAAACGTGTTGCATTTATTCGTGGTAGACTTATCTTTAGTATTGGCCTGGATCATATGTTGGCACACATTAAGGAAGAAAAATGGGCATTATTCTCTTGTTTGCCTGAAAAATCATTAGAACAAGGTTGAAGTTGATTCACACAGACAATGATGTTCATACATTGTTGGAACTGGCTTCAAGGAATGGTTCCCTAGATTTGTTTGTTGCTCACAAGAAACAGAGGCTAGCTGAGTATTATTTAAAAAACATTGATTTAGAGGGTACATATGGGGATGTTGTGGGATGAGTAGAAGAAGATGCTAGCTTGTGTTTCTTTAGTAGTTTAACTCCTTTTATGACTAGACATAAAAGGAAGAGTGTAGATAGCAACCAAACTCATGTTGGATTAAACAAAAAAAATGAAGAGAGGTGTACCCTTGAAAAGAAAGACTGTGGTAACAAAAGTTCAAAAGAGTATTAGAAAGAGGAAACAAAAGAGTGTTCGAAAGGGAAAATAAAAAGTGAGTGAAGGTGAGGCTGAATTAAGGAAGAATAAAAAGGTTGTTGTACCCAATTATAAGAGGCTTGTGGAAAAGGGAAAAGCAATCATGGTTGATGATGTTTTGAATGTTAACAAGAAAAAACCGGTTCTACCAAGGCCTACTGGTATTGTCATTAGAGACGGTGGTTCTATGAATGTCAAATCAGTTGTGAGTTCTGTGAATGTGGGAGCAAGGGCTAGTGTTGTTGATTATGTGGGAGAAAAAAGGGCAGTTAGAACCAGGTTTATTGTACTTGGTTTAAGTGCCCGTGGCAACTTAGATAAACAAACTTTTTTAACACCTTCAACAAGTGTTAGAAAACCAAGAAGTGATGTTAAATTCACTAACTGCATACTAGGTCTAAGAGCACCAAGATTTGTGGAAAACCAATGAAGCAATATTCATATTTGAAGTGGTGTTTCTTTGACTATGTGACTTTAATGAATTTCATTGCATATTTTGTTAATGCATTCCACTGCATATTATACTAACTACATTGCATTGTATATTTTGAGTTTGCAAGTATAGTTGATTAGTTATTGGTTCATCGAAATGAAGGTTTAATGTTGAAGTGGTTCATCCAGTACAAGTTTTTGAAGTTTTAGGAATGTGTTGATCTTTTGGATCGACATAAAGATTCTAAAGCGGTAAAACCATATTTGAGCACACAAAGCTACCCAAAGCCACTTACCATGAATAGGATCAACGACGTTCATTAATGTACGATATTAATATACTTAAACTTGCATCTTTGAACTACGGTCAAGCTAACACAAATGCAATGAAGATCGGAGAATACAATGAATTCGGGTCGTTTAGTCGCGGAGACTCGATGGTGTGTAAAACACTAATTCGGATGATGGAGTGATCACTAAGGATAGTGATCGTAAAGGTTTTGATTAGAGATATTACACTCTTGATTGATTGGAAAGGAATAGGATACGAGCTGGAAAGCACAACAATCGGATAAAAAAAGCGTAAGCGTAAGTTTTAAAACTACGTATCGTACAAAATAAAAAGTGAAAACTAAGAAATAAAAGACCTAAAAATATGAAAATAACATTTTGGAATCCTAAAATAAAAGAAAATTATTAGAAAAAGAAAATTATTTTTAACACTATTTAATTAATTATTATTAATTAAAACTATTTTAACTATTTAATAAATACTCTAAAATAGAAGAAAATACAAAATAAGGCTAGAAAAATAAACTTATGATTCTGAAAAATCTAAAATACTATAAAACTAATTTTAAAACTAAAAATATATTTTCACACTTTTTATCTAATTATTACTAATTAATAATTATTTAAAATACACTTAAATACTAGAAAATACAAAATAAACTTGGAAAAATAAAATTTTAACTTTGAAAAATCTAAAATATGATAAAACTAATTTTAAAACAGAAAAGATATTTTTATACTTTTAATTATTTATTACTAATTAATTACTATTTTTAACTAATTAAAATTATAATAAATACTAAAAGATAGAGAAAAATATGAAACTTTTTCTAAAAATACTATATGATGACAGAAAACAAAGAAAAATAGAAAAACAAGATTTGCTTATTAATAAGATGAAAAGAAAAATCAAAAAGCTAGAAAATCTTAAATAAACACTATCACTGATTTTAAATTGGACTTTTTCTGGATTTTCTTTTTGAAAACTACTTTACTACTGATATTATGAAACTTTAACAAAGACAAAAATTTTATAAGTCACAAATAAGTTTGTTTTGATGAGCTTATATCTGTGATGGCTTAAATGAGCTTATTTGGTGAAATAAGCTCAAACAAGCTCACCGGTTGAAACAAAAGCTCAAAGTAGATGCAAACAAGCTAATGAACTGAAATGAAGCTAAAACATTCAAAGGAGCACAGCGATAAGCTAGAAATAAGCAATAAGCACTTATGATAAGGGCGAAATGGGACAAGCTTGAGGCTTGCGACCTAGCTAACAAGCTCAAAATGAAAACAAGAGTTGACAACCTCAAGATAGCTTGGTTGGCTACCCAAAGAACCAAAGATCACAAGATTTGAGCAACTAATAAGCTCTATGTGAGCTTATCAAATTGGTC
>CM040246.1:101569372-101611686 GCA_022545495.1 Chrysanthemum lavandulifolium
AAAAACCACTAAACTTTTCAAACTCAAAACCATCTAAAACCACTAGAATCCAAGGATATGTAAGAGATGATCTAACCATGGCTCTTAATACCATTTGTAACATATTGAATTTCACAAACACATCAAACCATAAACAAAGGTGGCGTACAAGATGAGTTTTAGAGAGAGAAAGTTAGAGGTTTAGGGAACTTTAGTGAGAGAAAGAAAAATCTTATTATGAGCTCCAACTCTCTACCTTGGGAGGTAGAGAGTATTTATAGTCATTACATAAAATGCCACCTGACGGGCTGTGGATCAGGCATACAGTGGTTAAAGACCGGTCCGTCCTCCACGGTGTTACTTAACTAAATACTACTTAATCTTAAAATCACTACGACTACGAACTTTCTAACGATTACATATACTTGAGGTGACCGACACTTTAATACCTAGATTTACTAAATCCTAACACAGATAACTCATGAAATTGAGAAGCATTAATGGAGCAATTTGTAGCAGTGTAAAACACATCTTGAGCAATACATTCAGAAATAAGATTCTCATTCAAGGTATGCAAGTTCTTCCTCTCAATCTCATTATATTTTAATTCTCGCTCATAGTCACTAACCTCAACAATCATCGCATCAAATTCCTTTTCCATTTCTTTAATATCTAAGTCCATCCCCTTTTAAGACTCTCAAATTGACCTTTAATTGTTTAAAGAAAGGCATGATCTCGGGTTAAATAGCATTCTTTAGTTTGCTCAAAACCCTTTCCCTTGATTATCCCATGGGTGTGATCCTTTTCTTACAAGTTTTCTCAAAATCAATAAATAATTGAAAGATAACATATTGGTGATTAAGGTATTTCTTTTAGTGGCAATAGTTCTAGGAACTAAATGCATTGGTGTATTTAGAGGATACAGCTTGTTGAAAGCATTTTCCTAAGGGGGGGTTTGTTACAACAAGATTCTCGCCTTTTGCTTATCTAAATCCTTTTACGAACACTTGTTCGGTGTTAACAACGTTTGAGGCTTAAACATGTTCAAGGAAATCCAATTTTCCTTTTTGTAGTCATGGGTCTCGATAATTATGTTTTCTCTTTACATGTAGGATTGTTGAGTTTCTTATCCATTTCTCCCTAGTGACCTCATCGATTTCTTATATTCCTCAAAGGCACTTAGCACAACTAGGTTTCGCCTAGGTTTAAGGATTTCATTGCCATCATAGATAACATTTTGAGCGCTTTTGCTATCTTACCATACTGTGGTTGGATTCCTTTATAATGGGGATACTATGCTTATCGCCGAGAACTCTATGCTTCGTGATCATGAAAGCGATCGAATGGCATTCCTTGTACGTACAACTTATTTTCAAGCTTGTTTTCAAGGTTTTAGATTAGAAAATCATTCAAAAGTTTTGATTCCTTAGCACTTGAATTCTTGCTTAAGCATTTTAACATTTTCTTGAAGTTCTTGTTTTTGCTATGTTTTAGAAAGCTTTTCTTGTAAGGAGTTTAACTCTTGTTTTAATACTTCTTTCTAAACTTACTTTTCTAATAGTTTATGCATTTGGTCATCCATTTCACGCTCACGGGTGGTTAACTCAAACTAAGCACGTTGTTCATAAATAGCAACTTGTTCTTTATAGGCATTCGGTTCGAAACAACGGAATCATCATGAGCACATGCGGTGTATTCATCAAAAATATTGTCATCATTGACTGCGAAGATGCATCACTTGGTACAGTCTCACTTTCACTCTGTTTCACATATTGATCATATGGGACAACATTGATATTACCCATATTTTCAATATCGACTCAAAGTTTCAGATTGATTGTACTTTGTCATGTATCTTTGCTCATCAACATCATCGTATAGTTTTAATACCTCGAGATGATTGATTCTTTAGATGGACTAGCTTGTCGTGGTGAGGGACCTTTGGAGAGACCATTGGAGAAATGCTAGCCATGAAAATTGTTTGTGCGATGGGTTCATCATCGACGTCGAGTCGTATGCATCACGATCGCAACTTGAAAGGCATTTTGATGATTATGACTGTCTCCTGAATTGGTGCTCATCTACATCAGATCATATGTCTTGGCATTGCCCTCAAGAAGAAACAAAAGATCCTCTTCATCCAACACAACTCCATTATCCCGAGCTTGCACAAGTAACATCTTGTCTTTGAAGTACTACGCATTTTGAGGTGTTTTGGAGAAGTGCGTTCCTTGCTATGTGTCCATCACCACCACGCTTGTAGCACTTAATTTTCTTTGCTTGTCCTTGATTTCCATTTCTTCCCTATACCGATTTTCCACATACCCTCCTCCTACTCCACCTCTTCTTTGTTCATATTGTCTTCCTTGAGTGGTTGTCTGTAACCTTTCCATCTCGACCAAAGCATGATTGTGTAGATTAGATCTGATCGATTTCATTGTTAGTGTGAAGTCATTAGTATGTGGAGTGAAGGTTAAGTTTTGTTTAACCATAAGAGCCGGTTTATTGATAAAGTGTTCCATGATCGCATTGGCATCGAGTTGTTTGAAATTTGGATCGGAATGACTTAAGATGCTTTGGTAGTAGTTCCATCATTGGTGTAGGTTGTTGAATCATTTGATGAACTTGTTTCTCCCTGGTTGGTTTTGAATTGTTCAAGAATCCTTTTTTCAAACATAGCATGTCTCTCATTCTGAAGAAGGAATGCATAAAGTTGCTCATAGTTGGTGTTCTTCAATCCTTTGGTTAGCTTCACAGAGGTGACAAACTTATGCCATTCAGGATTCATGTTGTTCACAAATTTTGAGTTCAGCTGAATGTTTGGCATGGTCATTTTGATGTTCCTCATGTCATTCACAAGCTTACGGAATCTCACGTAGTACTCATAGACACTTTCTTCTGGCTTCATCTTAAAATGCTCAAATTTATCATACAGCTGTGATTCTCTGTCTTCCTTGGTTAATTGAACACGAGAGAAGCATCTTGACATTATCCCAAACCGCCTTTGCTTGATGTTGTGATTGATCGACTTGTAGATGTCTTTTGAAGACCAGTAGTATGATGTTTGAGGCCACGATATCGACATCAAACCTCTTTTTCTCCTTATCATTGAGCTCATCATATGTCTTTGGTCTATCTATTCCATAAATCATTGTTCCATCTGCAATACTGTATCAATTAAGTCTCTTATAGTCTCAATCGATAAGGTCCTTCATCAATAGACTTGAGAATGTTGACTCCGTTTTCCTTTCCAAGATAGTACAATCGATTCGTTGTGCCCAAGAGTCGTAGTCGGTTCTATCAAGCATAAGTGGACGAGTATCTCGAACCGGTGCTTGAACATCCTCAAGCAGTGGAGATGATTGTAGGTACGTTGGTAGACATGTTAACAGATTACACGGGATTTTAAAACTCTATGATTAAACCGAGAAATAGATTCTTTCACGGGTTTTACTAAATCAAGAGAAAACCGTATTACAACCAAAAGTTCAACCAAGTCGCTAAGAAACCTTGAACCAAGTCGCTAACACCAAGTACGAGAATTATGACAACAAGTCGCTAAGCACCAAGTCGCTACAAATTTTGACACCAAGTCGCTAAGTCGTCAAGTCGCTAAATAGCAACTCGCTAAGGTTCAAGTCGCTAACACCAAGTCGCTAAGAAAACTTAAGTACAAGTCGCTAACAAAATTGAAAGCAAATCGCTACCTTCACCAAGTCGCTCCCAGAGTGGAGAATCCACTAAGTGTCTTGTTTGTCGACTTGTCTCAATAGACAAGTCGCTAGGACCAAGTCGCTACCAAAAACCACTATAACTCGCTACCTTTTCTTCAAGCAAGTCGCTACGATGAATATCACAACGAGAACCAAGTCGCTACCAAGAAAAACTTCAAAACACATTTTCAATCCAAAACAAGCTCAACCACGTTGATTCAAGCTTACCAAATCAAAACCCAAGCACATGCAATGATCCTAAACACAAAAGTACACCCAAAATTCAAACTTTAACACTAGAGATGATCCAAATGATGCAAAAACTACTAAACTTTTTCAAACTCAAAAACCATCTAAAAACCACTAGAAATCCAAGGATATGTAAGAGATGATCTAGCCATGGCTCTTGATACCATTTGTAACATATTGGATTTCACATAAACATTATAACACAAACATAAGTAGGCATATATTATGGTTTTAGAGAGAGAAAGTTAGAGGTTTGGGAACTTTAGTGAGAGAAAGAAAAACCTTAGAAGGTAGAGAGTATTTATAGTACTTACATAAACGCCACCTACGGCCATGGATCGGGCATACGATTGGGTAAAGACCGTCAGTCCTCCACGGTGTTACTTAACTAAATACTACTTAACTTGTAATAATCTATGACTACGAGCTTTCTAATGATTACATATGCTTGAGGTGACCGACTCTTTAATAACTGGATTTACTAAATCCTAACATAAACTATCCCATTTACCCACTCTCGAGCTCATATATTGTCCTACGAGTGTCCCACGATGTTCATTTGACTTTCTATTATGTTTATTTATGTTTTTCCACGAGTTTTGACTATTTATTTGCCAATTTTCGAGTTACGGTTTAAAAGTTACGTTATTTCTTGTTTTAGGCTTTTATAGTGCCGAATCGAATAGTGCCTATCAAAAAGAGTTAAAACTCACACGATAACTCATCCAATAATCAAATAAATCATAAAAGCCAATAAACGATATCAAATCAAGTCATGGTCGATAAAAATAGTGATAAAGGCAAAAGCTCGGTTTAGTTTAACGTAATGCGGTTACCTAAAATAGACTCCCTAAATTGCCAGTTGTCACAACAAAGCCGTAAGCTTTACACATAACGATGAATGTGGTAAGCTTAGCAAGGCCAAATGGGTTAAAATGAGAGATATGTACCTCATAGTACTGCATTAACTCTAGAATCAAAGGATGGATGGGAATCCTAAGGTTCGAATGACTAAAAGAGTGGGTATACAGAACTACGAAGTTTTCTGGAGCATCAAAAGTTCCTTGGTTCGATTTTGGAAGCATAATTTTATACTCTTTAAGGATGAGGTATTGAGCAAGATGATCGTGTAAATCTTTGGAAGTCAGGGTACATTTTTGTTGTTTGATAATAAATTTTGAATCCATATCTAACTAAAGCTAGGAAAAGACGAAGAGCACTTTACCTTTTGTGTTCGAAGCCGGAGAATGATAGCAATTTACTGTGTGTGAAAGTGTGCGGAGAGGGTAAAGTGATCTAGGGTTTCATCTACCTCATCTTAAATACTCTTTTCAAATCAAATTCTAAACCGCACACGTGTCCTTATCATTTACCTTATCCGGATTTGAAATCACTTTTAAATTCGAAAATTCGTTTTGGTCAAACCGAGTTAATGGGGAATGGGATTTAATGTAGCGCGTAGTTAGATGTGTTTAGGTAGCATTTAATGCGCTTTTTGAGGCATAATCACCTAAGTTGAGTAACGTTGCAACACGCAGCTGATTTTGCTCGCAGGATGAAGTCGAAAGCAATGCCTTCTCGTTCATAGACATCACTTCCGACTGGGGGGCTTGATGATGTACCCTCCGAACAGGTCGAGGGACACCCCTTCGAACTGTGTCGAAGCCCTTCTGTACGAAGGCCTAAGTTAGTTCTCCCAAATGTTCATTGACGTCAAACCATTCGTACACACGAATGTTACCTACGGGGAATTCGCCATTCGAAGCCCTAAGCCCTTAGGGGTACGGCTGATGAAGGAACAAAGGATAGAGAACCGTCCTGACTTGGTCAAACCCACGATCTCCCTCTCTTTCATGGCTTTCCCGCCAAATTTGAGAACGTGGGTGACTAAGCCCTAGCGGTTACCCAAAAACATTGGACGCCCCCATGTTCTCCAATGTTTGCGCAGAGGTGCCCTCAAGCCTATTTTCTCTACTATAAATAGGTGGGACGGGCAGAAGTTTATGGTAAGCTCACTTCACACTTTACTCTTTACTCACACTCATTTATATCACCATAACTCATACTTACTCTCACTCCGGAGATGGTTCGCAGGGTCCAACCCCTGCGTAATCACTTAACGTAGTGTCTTCGTATTTCTTATCCATAGGTGAAAGACAATCTTGGCTGGAACACACACCCCTCTTACCTTCGATCACCATTGAAGCCTGGTAGTGCAATTTATTGTACAATCAAATAGTTTACTTTGGAAAGTGATCACACGATTCCAAGTGATATCCGGTAACCACTTAGTGGTATCGCATTACTACTGATTATCTTACCCTGATGCTAGGTGAATCACCACCAACACATACACATCAAATATATAAGTTTGGTGCACTTACAAACCATTCGTTCAACATCCGTATACATACGCATACATAAGGTTGGGTGTTATAGAGGCGGTGCACCACCGATGATCATGACTAGGGGTGTAACGCGCCGAGCCGCTCGTAAAAGCTCGGGATCGGATGGGTAAAAGCTCGAGGCAGCCGAGCTTAAGCGAGCTCGAGCCAGAGCTCGAGCCTAATTTTGGGCTCATTTAATAATCGAGCTCGAGCCCGAGCTCTGCAAAAAGCTCGAGTGGGCTCGCGAGCCTAAGCGAGCCCTAGAATTATATCACGTGTATATATCGTCATCATAATGATAAGCGAGCTTAAAAGTAGTAAGCGAGCTCGAGCTTTATGTGATTAACGAGCCGAGCTCAAAACATCATAAAATTAGTCGAGGCGAGCCGGAGCTCGAGCGTGAAAATTTTCACGCCAGGGCTCGAGCTCAAATATAAGGCTCGAACGAGCTCGAGCCAGGAGCTCGAGCTTTATATATAAACGAGCCGAGCTCGAGCCTTAACGAGCTCGAGCTCGGCTCGGCTCAGCTTCACCCCTAATCGCAACCACCACACGTGGTCACCATAACACCAACCCCATCATCGCATGCGGTCCCCCCTAAAACTCAATATTTGGTGGTCTCAACCACCAAACCAAATGCACCATCATTTCACTTAAACGGTCAAAAGATGGACCCCAATACGGCTATTTTTTGAATTAGTAAAAAAAAGTAATTAAATTTTATCGTTTTATTTACCTATAAATACCTCCATACCCCATCTCTTTTACAAAATGGTCTGATCAAAACACTCCAAGAAATAAAACCTCAAACAACATCGACAACCAAATGTCCAAACACCCAACTCAAATTTCCGTCTTGGTTACTCACCACCGGTAAGCTTTCGAGTCCCATCATTTATCTACGGAACACGAAACCAGAAAACCAAAACATACCCCCAAACCCACCATTCATACCTCCTCAACAATAACACCAAATTATGTATCAATCACAAATGTACCAACCCGCAAATGTATCAACCACAAATGTTTCACGATCCTACATCACCACAAACGTTTCACGGTTCTTCATCACCGCCTCCACTTATTTCACCCATTCATCCATTCAATGTTGATGATTTTGAGGTTATGACAAGTTATGAACCTCAATTTTGTTCATCTACTTCTAACCCCGTTAATGGCGACTCTCTCGTCGAAGAAGTCCTGCCCCCAAAGAAGAAGTCTTGGAAAGACGCCAAAAAAAGACGTCTAAAAAAGACGATGAAGAACATCGTAACATTCCATGGACCGTTGAAGAAGAAATTGCATTGTGAAATGCTTTGGTTCATACATCCAAGGATAGTAGTAAAGGTAGTACAAAGAAAGCAATTGGGTTATGGGTGGAGGTATCAGGTTACCTTGAGAAAGAAATGAAGGTAATCGTCGTTCGAACCTACAATTCATTAAACAAAAAATGATAGGGTTCGCTTCCTAAAGTGGCTCAAATAGAAAGATGGGGAAATTCCAAGATTTGAATAAGCAAAAGGGCAAGCTTCTAGGATATGTAAGTCATGGGGGTCTACCTCGAGTCAGCAGAAGGTGGTTTTAGTCTCAATCAAATGGTCGGAGACGGGGAGGAAGAGGAGGTGCAGAAAGTTCCACAAATGGGCAGGGACAAAGCAAAAAAGAAAGCGTCAACATCATCAATTTCGTCCGCATCGTCACCAGAGGGTAGCGATGAAGCGTTGGCTAAGTTGTTGGATAGCGAATTTACAAGTCAAACATAATCGTTTATGACAATGAAGAAAGCATACCATAACACCTTTTATGGTGATCAAGAGGCAGGAAATGGAAATGGAACAAAATATGTTCGAACTACAACAATAAATGTTCAACTTCCAACAACAAAAATAACGAAAAGAAGACGAAGCTTTCTATATGAGTTCCATTGATCACTTGAGTGGAATCCACAGCCAAAAAGTGTTGCAAATGAAGTAGATGATTAAGGAGAATTTGAATTATTAGCTTATATTTTTAATTTCGCAAGTTTATTTTTATAATTATTATTGAAATGTTTTTTAAATATGAATAAAAGTTTGATTTAGTTTTTAATTAAGTTTGTTAAAAAAATGGGTTTAGTGACAGGTTTGATAGTGTGTTAAACACACTGATGTAACGTTAATGTGAAAATAATGAGTTTAGTGACTATAACAATTAGCTTAAGATTACATATATGATTCTTCGAGAGCAATAAAATGAACATATCCGTGATTCTCTTTTCCTGTCAAATGTTTGAAGTAAATAAAAAATAAAAAAATTTTCGTATAAATAAAGTTAGTTTCAGTTTATTTATAACTACGTAGTTTTCAAAAGGGCTAATTGTTTAAAAATGTATATTTGTCACTTTTTGCAGTTATGTGTATCATTGTTCGAATCCTATTATTTCGTGCATATCCTTTCAAATTTTGATTATTCTGTGTATCAACGGACGTATTTTGGGAATCGAATCACGTATTTTTTGAAAACGAATCAAGTATTTTTAAGAATCGATACACAAAATAATTAAATTTTGAAAAGATGTGCACTAAATAATCGGATTCGAACAATGGTACACACAATTACAAACGGTGACAAGTATGATACAATTTTTGAACAATTAGCCATTTTCAAAATGTATTATTATCATAAGTGAATTCTGAAAAATACAAAATGTATTGTATGTATCTTCAAATCTCGTTTGGTATCACACGTTGGATGATATATTGTTGCCTGTTACCAGCTACATAGCTTAAAATACTTATGTGATAATTCATATCCTATTCTATGTTTCTATTGATGTGTAAAATATGACGCGACAATATTTATAGTTAAGGTACTATATAAATACATGTGAAGAAACATGTTGATATTCTTTGGATTAAACATTTTCGGACAAGCAACAATTGAGAAAATGATGTGTGGATGCCAAACTAGTCATTTTTAAGACGCGGTGTATGCAGTTGACGAATAACGTGGATTTTGCAAATATAGATAAAATTGTGATAATATCGACATAAGAGTTATTAAGTATGTAATTTATGGTGTTACTTTTTTGAAATTTTCAGGTATGATAACACGAGGTAAAACATTTTATAAATGAGGAGAGTTATTTTGCATATCAAACTTTTCTTACATATCAAGGGACTCATCTTCACCGTCCATTTAAAAAGAAAATCAATGGTTGAGATTAAAAGATTTTATTATTTCACCTATTTTTATAATTTAAATATCTCTTAAACCGTTAATCGTTAAGTGAAAATATTTACATTATCGCGACGAAGTTTAATTATCTTTCTAGGTGGTGACTTCGATATCTTTCGAAAAAAGAAAAAACTCGTTTTTACGTTTTTCGTTTTTTTCGTTCTTGAAATTTACGTAAAAAATCGTATATGATAAAACACTAAATTGAATATCGCGTGATATTAGTGTTAAATCGTATATGATATGTAATATCACGTGTGATATTATATGTAATATCATATATGATATTACACTAATATCACATGTGATATTACATATCATATATGATATTACACTAATATCACATATGATATTCAAATTAGTGTTTTATCATATACGAAATTTTTTCAACGCAAATTTCTATGAAGAACGTAAAAAAACGAAAAACTTAAAAACCGTGAAAAATACGAAAATTTTTTTTGTCGAAGATATCAAAGTCATTTATCTATAAAAAGATAATTAAACTTCGTCGAATGATATATTTTTTGGGATTTATAATTTATAAATAATGTCGATTGTCTCAAACGACTAGGTGTAATGGTCATCGAGTTCATCACCGCTAACTCGAGTTACATCGATTTTCACTTTACCATCAAACATATAAAATAAGACTACCAAATTGACCACTCAAACATACCTCTCTTAAACACAAAATACACCTTGCAAATGCTCAACATACAATACAAAATTTTTTCCTTTCACGACGTGGTGGTGCAAACCACCTACTTCTCACAAAAGGGGATGATAACTCAGTGGTCGGGAGGTGGTGTTTAAAAGGCATAACGCGTCGTGAGTAGGGGGATGAGTTGTCGACCCCCGCTACATTGAGTCTTAGATATACTTAACCTGAAATACTCAAACATGTAATATTTAACGTATGCTTTTCAAGTTACGAAATTACTGCGCACCAGATAAAACATGTATTTATTACAACTTTGAATTTCACAAAAGGCACAAAATCCACGTCAATAACTCGGACTACATTTTCCAATTCAGTTACGTCAAAGCCCTAACTGGATTTTGCAAATATAGATATGACGATGTATTTATTCAAAGCTTAAATAAATACAATTCAGTCACAAAAAGACACAAAATCCACGTTAAGCTTTGAATTTTGATAAAACATGTATTTATTCAGTTACGATAATAATAATTTTGACAAGACAAGAGTAGTATGGTAAATTTAAACACTTCTAGCAAGTATTTTAGTTTTGTTTTACTCCAAAAAAATAATAATTATGCACATATGCCTTTATTTCCTATCTGAGTAGTTAAACATAAAATATGCTTCATTTATTGTTGTAAATTTTTAAGTTTTGTCATAAGTTATGATTATCCGCACATAACGGTGATAATGTATGATAGCATTATCCGCAATTTTATTTTTTATTTTATTTTTATTTTGTATTTTTTAATAATAAGTGAGAGTAAAAAATTTATAAATTAAACTACAATTTGTATGTTTTAAAGCAAATATGTTTTCTCCTTATATGCACTATATATATGCACATTAAAGCTATTTCTACCTAAAAAAGGTTATGATTTATCAATGTAGCCTTGACTACTTTAAGAATCACACATTTTAAAACTTAGTTTACAACATTGTTAAGCAAGTAGTAGACAATAAACAGTTAAATAACAATTTTATTTAATATTATATTATTGTCTTTTTCTAAATATAGTTGTGAATAATGTAACAAGTTTATCATATCGCATAAATGTAGTTGTGAATACATTTGTGAACAAATATAGTTGTCAATTACAAATTTTAGTCAAAGCTTTAAATAATTGCGTAAATGCAAAACTGTTATTTCTAAAGGCAAAAAGTGAAACATGTTAAAATAGAAATTTTGATAATACTGAAAATGAGGGTAAACAATCTATTGACCGAAACCCGACCCATATAACTTAGATATGACCCATTGAGAATCTTAATCGAAACCCGACTCAATTACAACGAAACCCTAACCGGAACTCGGACTACATCTTCCAATTCCAGCGTATTCAATTTCTCATTTCAACTTGTGCTGGTAAATAAATATTTATAAATCATTAGATATTTGCATCTTATAAGAAACATATGTTTAGCTTTCAAACCTTTAAATTATTGGTTGTGCAACTTAATTTTAGACCTTCTTCATTTTTCTTGTTTTAGAATTCTTAAAGAATATATATTTTTTTGTTTTTGTTTTTGTACTTTATTTCAAATAGTTGTGGGATTTATAGTAATGTGCATAACTCTTTTGCATTAAGTGCCAACTGGTTTAGTAACCAATGCTAAGGTTTTCGTGATTAGTTTAACACTTTAACAACACTAGTAATGCGCATAATTGTTTCGTGTATCATATTTTAATGTTATGTTGATGAATGAAAACCGTTTTGACAGTTGTGTGAGCAGAGTTGTATGGTGAGTTGCTGATATGAGTAGACTATCGTTTAGACCGCGCCCTTTAGACATTCACAAGAAGCTTCCTATTTTGAAATCCATCAAAGATTTTGAAGATGATGACACTCCAACATCTACCCGTACACAGATGCTTCGACTTGTTGCTGAAACTGATAATGATACCCAGGTTCTTTTTAAACTCTGTTTTTTTCTAAACCCGTCTTTATTTTCATTTCATTAGTATTAAAGAAACAGTTTATCACTATGGAACGGGTTATTAGCGGATCATGTCATCTTGTAATGGTTGTATGTTTTTTTATTAATCTAATGCCACTGTGTACTATGTTTTAGTTTAAGTGAATTTGCATACTTAATATCTCATTCTGAGGTTGCACGATAAGGCGTTGGCCCCAATATCCATTTTCAAACTTCACCCAATATAGGAAAAGTACTCTGTTTGGTACACTTGATGGCGTCCTGAAGAACAAATTAGAAGGGAACTAGGGTTGTGTTGTTTTCTATTGATAGGGGCTAACTGTCTTTAGGTATTGCTTCTATTTCCAATTCATTGGTGGAGCAATAATAGATAACTATATGGAGTATATGTGCATCTAGTTTGAATGAAAATGAAAAAGGTACCATTGGGGCATTGCTCCATTGGTATCACTCCCCCACCTATCATATTTACGCTATGCAAGGCTTCATCACCAAAAGGTTTTCATGCCATGCAACCAAATGTTTTCTTTATGTGCCTTGATGCCTTGATAAGTATGCACTATGCAGCCAATGCTTTGTTCTTTTTAAAGTTGATTTAATAAGTACGGATAATTGGCTTTGAATTGATTGACTGTAAGGTTATCTGTATTGCTGAAATCTTACTGAACAATTCTGTTAAATTTGATCTTCAGGTACACCAAGTTGCTATTAAAAAAACAGTATCTGAAATACCAACTCCCGAATATGTTATCGTAGATACATATGAACACGATTATTCTCCCACTTTCAATCAACCAGCATCTTATCTACGTGCAAGGGGAGGTTTGTGACCCACTAAACTGTTAACTCCAAATCTCAGTTGATATATTTTGTTAATAGTATCAGCATATTTGCAGCACGAGCCGAAATTGGAGATTTTGTTGAGTATGATCTTGATAACGAGGATGAAGATTGGCTTGAAGATTTCAACTCAGACAGAACAATTCTTCCATCTGAAAAGTAAGTCCTTTTTTTTGTCTTACAAGTGCTTTAAGATTAGATTACTGTTTTGATTCAAGTTTCATAATTGGTAACAGATTGGAGACTATTATATTTAAGTTAGAGGTATTTGATCATAAGGCTCGGGAAAGAGCAGGAGTTATGGCTCCTACACTTGGCACACATGTTCCTGTTCTTTTGACATTTGACGCCGCAGTTGAGGTAGGAACTGAAATAACCTGTTTACAGTTTTCTACTTATCATTTATTAACTACGGTTAGTTTAGCTGAAAACAATAGCCATTTGTTGGTGGCTTTCATTTTCACTTATCGAATGACCATGTCGATATAGTGAATTAGTGATATCGCATCAAGTTTATAGATAATTAAGTTGTTACACGTATTAAGTTTGATCACTGAAAGCATTTTAATTGGAATGGGACAGTAATGTATATAAATTAAATCATAATAAACCTGCTTACACTTGTGTAATATTCGGTCATTTATATATTAAATTCTGCTGGGGAACATGGATTACTAATGCTATCTTATTTTGCATATATTTTAGGCCCTTCAAGCTCTTTCTATACAGTATGGAATTTTCCAATCAATTTACAGTTACTGGAGAGAAAAGGTATGTCGTTCTGAGCAACAATAGTTATCCATACTTTAATCAAATATGATCAATTTTTTAATAGTTTCTTGGCCGGAATGTATTTTCCAAAGTATGTGTTAGAGTATGACGCACCCCATTTTATACATTCATGATCACAATCTTCATATCTTTCGTAAATTAGACCAGAAGTGTATAAAGCATGGGAACTGTATTTGATATTTTATACGTTTGACCTGTGGATATAGTGAATAACAATCTCGGTTAATAATATACTATTATCATATGTTTATTGATGCTCTTTCAAATTTCCAGCGGGAACGATTGCATAAACCTATTTTGCGGCGCTTGCAGGTTAGTTCCTCTCATTCGTTATGTAAATGTTTATATTCAGATAGCATAGAGTTAAATCCAGGGCAATTTTTTCAACATGGTCATTTTTTTGTCAACAGTTACTGAATATATTCAGTATCCCGGCTCTTTGTGTGAAAAGCTAATGTTTGTATTGTTTTGTATTACAGCCGCCTCCTCCGGTTAACGATACAAATCCATACAATGTATTTAGGCCAAGGGAGAAAGCTCACAGACTCCATACAAGAAGGGTAAGTTTGTCTTTTCATTCTGATCACATCTGTGGTAAAAAGAAATTAACATGATATTCAATTAGTTAATAAAAATATAGGATAACAGTATATTTGTAAATGAATCGCTTTTCTACTGCTTACTTGTACACCTAATTCCCTAAGATAAATTAGTAGTAAAACACTGATAAAGTATGCTTATGTTTGACTGCTTTTCAAATATTCAGATGCAAAGACGGGAAAACAGCGTGCAATCATTCGAAAGGCTTCGCCAGGTAAGCTTTCTCCACTCTTTTGGAAAACATGTTTACGTTCGTTCTGTCATATATATTACCTTATAATTTAACTTTTATCAGGTGAGGCGAAACCTTGACCAAGCAAAAAGTTTACTAGAGGCTCTCATCAAGGTCTTTTCAGCCTCTTTCTTTATGAACTTTTGTTTTATTTTTCGTGTTACTCACTAGATGAAACATGTGTGGTATAGAGAGAGAGAGAAAGAGAGATGTCGTGGATAATGAAGTTCTCCTCCAGAGGATACAAATGAAATTCAAGGTAAGCTATAGCAGTTCAGGGCAAATAATTTTGTATTCAAACTTCTCTCTCTCATTTAAAAAAAAAAAAAAAAATCCTTACAAGTAAAAAAAACAATTAATTAAATCCACCAGTGTCTAGCTTAAATATGTATTTGGTACTTTCTTGGTCCTTAAATAACTGTCCACTAGACGAAAACACAGGGAGCTCAAGAGAAGTATAAATACCCTTTTACCAGATTTAAATGTTTTCTTATAGGTCTCTGATTTTAAATTTAACTAGGGGCAATATTGGAACTTTTTTTAATTATATGTATTTTTATACAAGTGGGCAGTTGATTCTGGGACATATCAAAATAAATGGTGGTTAACAGTTACTGTTGGCGAACTTTTTATCTTTGGCATGTTTATGTTCTTTTCGGTCAAAGTTGATGCTACCTTTGTATGCACTTAGTGATTGATAAAAAAAAGTAAAAGTAAAGTAACTCCCAATACCGTCTTCCACGGGTTATGGGTTCCAATACTGTCTTCCACAGTGTATGGGGGAGGTTAAGACGTAGACAGCCTTACCCCTACCTAAGGTAGAGAGGCTGCTTCCGGTTCTACCAAGGGTAGAAAAGGACCTCCGGCCTTGCAAGGGGTGAGGATCAAACCCTTGACCTCTGTCTCCAGAGGCAAGGGTGTTAACCACTTGATCCAACCTTGCTCTTTTTGCACTTAGTGATTGATCATATATACAATTGTGGATGCAGAATGACACAGGGCTTCTTGAAGATAGTTTAGCTCTGCCTGAAATGCCATCTTTCCAGTCCAAATTTGTTTCAAGCGAGGATGAATATATGGAATCAGATGATTTACCTCCCAACCGAGTTCGTTTACGTTTTCAGCCTCATGGTCCAGTGGACTCGAGGGTGATTATGCCTTCTGCCGGAGTCTTCAAGCAGGAGATCAGACCCCGACCTGCTCCGCATACTTGGCTCCATAAATTGGTACATCTGATAACTTGTTACTCTTCTTATTTTCCTTTGACATGGCTAATTGATATCTAGGAGTGGGATAACTATCAGTATTATTATGGATCTTATCTCACATTACATGAAATGAATATCTGAACACACTAGATGTTAAACAGTTTTCTTACTTACATGATTAAGGTTTTTTATTATATCTTGTGAATGTTCGATAGTATGTAAATTAAAAAAAAAAAAAAAAAGTAAAGTTGGATGGAAATTGAATTAGACAGGAAAAAAGCAATGTCACAGATTTAGGTGAACATGGTTCAAAAACTATATTATTGCAATTATAATACACTTTGGAGGAGTTTCATCCCGAGCCACGAGTTTTCTATTTATCAATCTTTTTTACTCTTAACATATTTGACCCTTTACGGATAAAACTTGGCCCAGATAAAATCCAATTTTAAGTAAATGGGTTAAAATTGCTACCCATCGATCATCTATTGGTCAACATGTATCATTTGACCCTTTACAGATAAAACTTAGCAACATTTTTGTTTTAACATGTGGAACTCTTGCAGGATCCACTCGAACCAATATTACTGTTTACAAAGCCTCTGGTGCCAGAAAAATTGGCGGCTGCAGGGATAGTACCACCAGTTGATTCTCCGACACAGTCAGCACGTGGTCATAATTTCCGTGGGAGAATTGGCAGAGGTGGAAGAATAGTATTTGATAGGTGGAACCCTCTTATGCATACTCCAATCGACTGTGGTGATCAACTGTATATGCCTCCCAAACCAAGAATTTCCGCACTTCATTGATATAGTTTTTCTCGAGTCTAGGATTAGCAATGAAATGATTTGATGCACAAGTGGGATAGAGGGCAGGTATTTATTGTTTGTCTCGTAGGCAAAGTAGTTAGGCTGTCTTTCGTTGTAGTGAAATATGTGTACGCAGCATGTTATTGTATTATTCTACGTTCAATTTCTGTTTTGTAAATGCAAGGAAAAAGTAGCATGAAATGCTCTTTCAAATTGATTCAGTGTGGAAGCGAGAATGCAGTGTCGAACTCAAGTGTTACTAATATCCAAAAGTCATCTATAGATTGAAATGACACGAGTTCTATAACCCAAAAGAATGATCTTCAAGCCTTTGTGCCACCAAACCTCGACACAGGCCATATCATTGCTTCTATCGGCATGTCTTTAACGCTGTTACCTGGATAAGTCTTGTTTTCTAAATTTTGATGACCGAAACTAATTGCTTCTGTTTTATGCATGCTTAAAAACACAAGTTCTTTGTTAATCCATTTGATGCGTCTATGCAACCACTAGGCGCTGATCCAGGATGTCTCACATGTGCTTTAAGTTCATTTCATTTTATGTGCTTCGTTTGTGTATGCTGTAAGAAAAACAATGAAAGAAGTTATGTCAAAATCATCCCAACCCATCTAAGACCCAACCCAACCCAACCCAACCATTTTGCAACCTCTAGATAAAACTGACATTTATAGTTAGCGTAACATGAGAGAACAGATGACGTGTAATTTCAGCAAAGGTTCCAAGCTAAAGATTGAAAGATAGAAATGGTCATAAGGTGTGTGATCCATCCTGGTATTAGAATGTAAAATATCACACAATAACTGTTACAACAATAATATTTCATTTTACACACTCGATTTGTGTTTCAACGACTTGTCACGCACAATAACTGTTGCAACTTACAAGAACCGAAAACTCTTAACACAATGGACCTGTGTTTTGACAATATACATCCATAGTTTGTATTTTTCTTTAATGAATATCTTAAATAAAATCTTTACTTCTTTATACAATGCAAACACAACACCTACTCACTGGGGATGATATTAGCACATCCCTTTGTTTTCGCCAACTACACTATAACAAACCATACATGAAAATAGAGGATTCTGCAACACGCTCTTTAATTTTTTGGGAGATTTGCAGGCATTTTGTGTATATCAGTAGGTTCGGTACATTGTTACACAAACAAGTGTCAATTTGCCTATATTGGTGATTTTCCGTATCATTTATTTTCCGCGTGATATCATTAATTTTCCTTGTTTGTGAAAGTTTGTTACTTGTCTTAATAGTTAAAAGTTGCCCAACAAACTTCCCAAAAGAGAACATGTAACCATCTGAGATCCACATTTTTGAACCACATATACGAACTCATGACTTTGAAATGTACCACTATAGATATGTATCAAGGGTGGCAAATCACATTAAGCGAGGCTAACAAGAATTTAGGGATAGAAAGGCGATCAATGTTGAAATGGCTCAAAAAAGGTCGACTAAAAGTTTAAACTAATTATCTGAACTATTTTTATCGGGTTTGTGTCAAATGGATTGACGTGATTTTGGTGTATCCTTTTAGCACACGGACTCTTAGCGAGCTTCTTGAGGACATTAACAATAAAGTGGTTTTAAGTTCAAGTGCAATTGTAAGAGTTTGATAAAGTATAGAGTTCAAGTCAACTATAGTAGTTCAGTTTCAAGGTCAAGTTCAGTTCAATGCCCAAAGTTCAAATTTAAGATTTAACTTTGCAATAGTCTTGGTGTATGATCATGAATTGGTTACATATAAGAATTATGTTGTTAAAAAACAGAAAGTAAAAGATTTTGATTCCTTTTATATCCTGTTTGGTTTTTAAGTATGGGAAGTGGGTGATATCCAAAACAATATAAATAGGTGTATTCACACCCTATTCAGCACACTCAAATCATTTTCTCATGTCCTCTTATTCTCCTATTATTTCTTTCTAGAGGCATGGATTCAGACCTCCACAGAAAATCCTACCATGATACACGCCAAGCGACGTTTGGGGAAAAAGGGAAGAGCGATGGTTTCAATGTTCTTGTATCTCGAGTTTTTCTTGGTGGCAGTAGAGTTTCTAATAATATAAGGTGAGCTGTGCTGTTTATGAAATGGTCACAATTTTTTGAATCTTGTTTATTGCTCACTTAGTCTCCTTTATTTACCTTTGTAATTCATATACAAAACTACACGTAATGGTCTAATGGTTTAAATTCACTATATATAATCCTTTATTTCATTTTTATTTAGGTTCAGAATGGAGAGACAAAACCAATATACAGAACCACAGAAAACCGAAGGCACAACATTCCTAAGGACTTGCTACAATACAACAAATACATTATGTGGTAAATCCCTAGTAACCGAATATTATTTTAGTACTCTTTTTCAAGCTTATTAGTATTAGACTATTATTGTGATTCGTATTTAGGCCCAATAGTGATTAGGGGCTTAGCACATTAAGATTAGGGAAAATGACAAAAATAACCAATTTTTACAATTTTTATCACTTTAGTTGTCAAAAGGAAAGATTGTGTAAGAGCGCTAAGACCAGTGCATTCAAGATTTTATCTTTCAGAAACATCAATAGAAGTGGGCATCATCGGGCCTTGGCTGATTGGTGCCACTTTACTTAACCAGCTAAGGGATCAGGTATATCTTATATTCTATATCAATTTTACGTGCTTACTTTCTGTGCTTGGGAGTATTCTGTGCTTGGGTACGTTAAGATTTATGAAAAAGTTTTAGCTAATAGCTTCTGAACACGCTAAGAAATTTCTGTTGCAGGCAGCAGTACTGAAGGAAAAGTCAAATACTGATTTACGTGTTATAGGTATCATTGGATCAACGACAATGCTGCTGAATAGCACGTAAGTTTCATGTTAATTAATATACTTTCAAGCAGCATCTGGTCTTGGAAGTCAATTATACTCTTGTTATTACATGACATGTGATAAGTAAGCCTACATGATAAATTTATTACGATGATTGAACTGTTCTAGATAAGTAAGCCACTGATGATGCACTTTAAAATTTTAAAAGTAAAGAAAGTTTAAGTTATAAGGCTTGCAAAGTATGTAAAACAGTTTTCCCTTCTGGAAATGGGGAACAAATTAAAAAATGAAAATGGTTTAGAGCTACTACCAAGCAAGTAATTTGTTCTGGTGCATCATAATGGGTGTAGTTCAGGACCTTGTGAAATATTGATACAAAGTATGATACAAAATCTAAGTGAAGGAGTATATTCAAGATGAATAGAACAGACCGATTCTTGTTGTTTAGCATTATAGATACTTATTGGACGCTCATTCTGAATATCTAAAAAGTTCTTTATTGTCTCTACTACTCTTAATGCTCTCTTTCATGTGGCATGGTGCAAGTAACACACTATTTCAGAATATGAGCCATAGCGCATGTGGCAACATATGCCACTTCTTAAACTACAAGGCTATACTTAATTACTCCGTATAAGTCTATTAATGTCATATGTGAAAAATTGATACAAATGTAACAGTAACAGAAAGATGCCTTTTTGTTTATCATAGTTAAATGGAATACCATGATTTTTCTAATTTTACAACTGTCTATATGATTTTTCTAAAAATTCGCAAGAGCGGTTGATGGCTTCTTATTTAACCGCCAAGTAGTTATGATAGGCATTATGAAAAACGGTTGTAACCGCCAAACGGTTACTTCACGAACCGGTGTAACGTTTGGGAAATGCCCTCTCGCTTAGTATAAGTACAATGTAAATGTTTCATTTATATGTTAGACGATTTTAGTTATTCAAAGATCCATATTGTTATTGTTTGCATATTTCATATCGACTCAAATCACAGCGTAGGGACCAACATTTGGCATCAAGAGCCTTCTTACATCTCGTTACAAACACAATATTCATCATCCAGATTTCTTGTTAACAAGGCAACACTTACCAGCCCTTGTTTAGCGAGACAGAATCAAACCCAGAAATTGTTAACGAGATACATACCAAACAGAAAAACCTCAACGTTGGAAGAAGAGAACCAAAACCAGAAGGTCTTTGGTTCAGGAAGAAAGAAACAGAAACAGAAACTTTGTTTCTGAAAGAAGAATACTCGCTGAAAACCTTGTTTCAGGAGAAGGAGAAGAGAACGTTTTTTTTCAAAAGGAAACGTTGTTACTTGGATAACTAGGACATAAGACAAGTCGTATACAACTCTTCTTTGTGTCGAAATTGCAAACGGAAAGGACACCATTCCATTGTGGTGTCGGGGTTTTGTTGTGAAGCGTTATACGCAAAGAAGAAAAAGGAGTTACGTAACCGTAAGAAAAAGAAAGAAGCGCTTGAATACCTTGTATAGTAGACGGCATATACAAGAAGAGAAGAAAAAGACGTTGCTTGGAATTAGAAGAAAACACAACCGGTTTTTAGAAAACAATCAAGTATTGTTTTTGAGAGAAGAGACGCTAGCGATATAAGAATATTAACAAAGGACACAACTTGATCACTTGTGGGTTTTTGTTGGAAAATACCGAAAGGTATTTTGGGGTGAAGCACATTCGGTGTGGAACAAGTAAAGAGAAAGGGTTGTGAGACGCGGCAAGCAAACGTAGAAGATTACCATTTGTTGGTAAAGAAGAAAGAACAAGTAAACTAACTTGTTTCTTTGAAAATACCGAAAGGTATTTTGGAAACTTTGTGTTCGGAAAATAGCCAAGACCAAGAGTTCGAAGGCAAATCATTATTACATCGATACACAAGAAAGGAGAAAAGACAACGTGGGGAAAGAAAGAACGTAGTTGGTATTATACTCAAGTACCGACAAAAGTGGGAATACGACTGTGTTTAATACACAACAAAGAGGTCACAAATTCAAACTTTGGATTTCTCTTATACTTTGAATAGTATAGATCGTTATTTACATTACTAGGAAATCCCGAGAACTATATTGATCCCGTATTATTAGATTCCCGGAAACTATTTCTGTTCCCGTAGTATTAAGTATATCATACTTAGTTAGAATCCCATAGAAAGTGAAGATCATAAACACCATCAATATGCCTGGTGACGATGCAAGTGGCAAGAACATCGCACCAAAACCCGTAACCCTATGACACAAGATCAATGCCCAAAACTCAAAGCCACAAACTATACAGTTTGGACTATACAAATTAAGGTGATACTAGAAGCACAAGGTTTATGGGAAGCAATAGAACCTAAGGTCGATACACAAGTAGATGCTAAAAGGATAAGGCAACAACCGCCTTCCTATATCAAGCATTGATCAAGATGTGATCTTACAAGTAGCAAGTTGCAAAACAAAGAAAGGAATTATGGGATTCATTAAGAAAGAGACACGTTGGAGAAGAGAAAGTGCAACAAGCACGGTTACAATCATTGATGATTGATTTCGCACCCTTCAAATGAAGGAAGATGAAACGGTGGATGCATTCTGACCAAATCGAACGGCTATGCCACAAAGGCAAAAGAATTAGGAAAACCTTTGGATGAATCACTTTTAGTTCGAAAACTATTAGATTCCACACCCGATAGATTCATTCATATAGTAGCATCCATAGAACAGACGAGTGATCTCGATGACATTACGTTAGATGAGATCGCAGGAAAACTTAAGGCATTCGAGGAGAGAATAAAACTCCGAAAGGGAGGACAAGTAGAAAGCCAAGATAACCTATTATTCGCACAAGGCGAACACTCTAGAAATAAGAAACGATTTACCAAATTTAGGGGTAGATCAAACAATTCACGAGGTAATTGGCAGAATAAGGGAAATAGAGATAACTCGAATGGAGGAAACTCACCTCACAATAAGAATAAAGGTGAGTGGGATAGAAAGAACTTGAAATGTTACAATTATGGAAACCCGGACATTTCATAAGAAATTGTAAAAGTCCACCAACAACTCAGAACAATCAAACCTTATCTTAGAAGACGATGAACCATCATTATTAATGGCGATACAAGAACCGAAGAAGTCTTGTTAAATGAAGAACAAGTACACCCCGAAAATATGCTACAACAGATGCTAGCATATGGTATTTAGATAATGGTGCAAGTAATCATATGACGGGCACCAAAGGCCATTTTAAGGATATTGACGAGAGCATCACCGACGCGTTCGCTTTGGAGATGGATCGTATGTAGAGATAAAGGGTAGAGGTTCGATACTATTAGGATGTAGAGACTTACAACAAAAATGATTTCGGATGTTTACTACATTCCAAACCTCAAGAGCAACATACTTAGTCTAGGACAACTTATCGAAATAGGTTGCAAGATCATCATGGATGGAAATTTCTCGACTTTGTATGATAAGAATAAGAAGTTGTTGATGAAAGTAGAACGATCTAAGAATCGACTTTACAAGATTAGATTACATATAGTAGCACCTATATGTCTCTTAGCAAACGAGACGACCAAGCATGGTTATGGCATGCTAGATTAGGTCACCGAACTTTGATGCAATAGATAAGATGACAAGAAAAGGGTTAGTAAACGGAATACCCGAATAAACCATGCAGACAAATCGTGATGCATGTTTATTAGAAAACACATCGAACACCTTTTCCAAACCAAGCTAAATTCGGATCAAAGAACCCATTGGACTTAGTATATGGAGATCTTTGTGGTCCCATAAGTCCAACAACACACTCGGAAAGAAGCTCATCTTCTTATTAGTAGATGATCGCACACGCTTTATGTGGGCTTACTTTCTAAACTCGAAAGATCAAGCCTTCAACACATTCAAGGAATTTAGGCAAGAAGTTGAATCAAAGTTGAAGTTGAAAATTAAGATGCTAAGAACGGATAGAGGAGGTGAATTTACATCACATGAATTCACCAATCATCGTAAGGAGAATGGAATAGAAAGACAATTGATGACACCATACTCACCGCAGCGAGAATGGTGTAGTAGAGAGGAGAAATAGAACAAGATTATCAACGACTAGGAGTATGATGAAAGCGATGAAGTTACCCTTAACTTATTGGGCGGAAGCAAGTCAGCACGCCATTTACATACTCAACAGGTACCTACGAAAGCCCCGATAGATAAAACACCATATGAAGCCTCTACAATAGAAAACCAAACCTAGAATACCTAAGAATATTCGGATGCACGACTTATGCTAAGGTAACAATACCACACTTGAAGAAGCTAGATGATAGAAGCATTCCAATGATTTACTTAGGAGTTGAAGAAGGATCAAAAGCATGTAGACTATATGATCCAAGAGAAAAGAAAAACATGTTAGTAGGGATGTGAAGTTTATGGAAAAGAAACCGTGGAATTGGAACAACAATGAGGAGGATACGGCATACGCACGATACGCTTTGGACTAGCTTTATGGTAGATGGAGTTGACTATGATAATCCTACACCACCAACTTAGAAAACACAAATAACACGTATCAAGAACAAGAACCTATACGAGATCCACCTCACCAATCACACCACCATCATACACTTACAACCCTAACTCGGAAGATGAAGAAAGAGCTACTATAAGTTCATTCAAAGCTCGGATCCTAGATTTGATCATAGACCTATACAAGGTTTAAAGGATATTACGGAAATTTACCAAACCGCACGTGAAGTAGAAGCACCTAGCTTATTTTTCACGTAAGAAGAACCCGTAATTACAAGGAAGCATCAAAAGATGAAAAGTGGATTGAGGCCATGCAAATTGAATTAGATTCAATTAACAAAACAACACATGGACCTCACCACATTGCCCGAAAATCGAAGGCAATAGGACTTAAGTGGGTTTATAAAACCAAGAGAGATGCACAAGGTAGGATCATAAAGTATAAAGCAAGATTAGTAGCAAAAGGTTATGTACAAGAGCAAGGAATAGACTTCGATGAAGTATTTGCACCATTGCTAGGATAGAGACAGTTCGATTGATATTAGCACTAGCAAGATATCATGGATGGCAAGTACACCACTTAGATGTAAAATCGCATTTTTACATGGAGAATTGAAGGAAGAAGTCTATGTTACACAACCCGAAGGTTTAATTCAACAAGGAAACCTAGGAAAAGTCTACAAGCTAACTAAAGATTTGTATGGCTTAAGACAAGAACCTAGAGCTTGGAACGTGAAGCTTGACCAGACCTTGAAGTCCCTAGACTTTAAGAAATGTAATCTCGAACAAGCAATCTACACAAAGAGAAGCAAGACTTCTACACTTATCGTTGGAGTTTATGTAGATGATTTAATAATCACGGGCACTCCAAAGAAGGAAGTAGACTTGTTCAAATCCCAGATGGAAGACAAATTCGAAATGAGCGACTTAGGTTTGCTAGCATATTACCTTGGGATAGAAGTTACACGATGGGAGGAGAAATTACGATCAAGCAAACGGATACATTAACAAGATCTTAAAAGAGACAAGCATGACGGATAGTAATGATACGAAGACACCTATGGAACCCGCACTAAGTTGGTCAAGGCGGAAGATGGAGAACCAGTTGACGCAACTTATTACCAAGCCTAATTGAAGTCTCGATATTTACTACATACAAGACCGGATCTTAGTTACCCGGTCGGACTACTCGCAGATTTATGCAAGACCAAGGATCATCACCAAGGCAAGTGAAACAAGTAATCCGATACATCAAAGGCACGAAAGACCATGGAATAATATACAATAAAGAAGGAGGCTACAAGATTACAGGATATATCGACGATGAGTTATGGAATCAATACGGATCAAGGAAAAGGCACCATCGGCATAGTATTTTACTTTGGAGAGTCACCCATTACTTGGTGTACTCGAAACAACCGACAAGAGCACTCTCATCATGTGAATCGAATTCATGGCGCTACAAGAAGAAGATGTCAAGCCTTATGGCTAAAACGATTACTCGGTGAATTAACCGGATTAGAAGAAAAGAAGATAACGCTTAGAGTTGACAATATATCGCCTATACAACTCGTAAAGAACCCGATTTTCATGGAAGGAGCAAGCACATAGACATTCGCTATCATTTCATTCGTGAATGCGTAGAGAATGGTCATATCAAAGTGGAACACGTAAGTGGAGAACTACAAAGAGCGACATCTTAACGAAAGCTTTACCAAGACTCAAGTTCGTGACTATGCGACAAATGCTCGGAGTTCAAGACTTAGGACGAAGCAACGATCAAGATTAAGGAGGAGATTGTAAACATATAATCTCGCCATTGCTTCTAACTCAAAGGACCGACTTGCTCAAAGAAACCCCGCAACCGAATAGCGCGGTTGATGGCGATTATTTAAGCGGTTGATGGCGGTTATTTAACCGCCAAGTAGTTATGATAAGGCGCATTTATATGTTAGATGATTTTAGAAAACGGTTGTAACCGCCAAACGGTTATTTGCTCGAACCATGGTGCAACAATATTGGGAAATGCCAAATTGCTCGCTTAGTATAAATACAATGTAAATGTTTCATTTATATGTTAGACGATATTAGTTATTCAAAGATCCATATTGTTATTGTTTGCATACCAAAAATTTCATATCGACTCTTATGTTTTTAAACTAACATCGTAGGGATAGTTGAGTTTCTTCGCAGCTCTGTAGAGGTTGGTTAGCCCTATCTTTTATGAATGTACCATACATGGAATAATTCTATACAAATCATACCCAATGGCAAGGAGCTTTACCAATCCACCAGCTCTGTGCCTAAAGCGAGCTTTGCCTCAAGGATCATGGCTTTGTACCTCGTGTCATGTGGTTTCCTAGGTGGTTCGGTTTGGTTTGGAGCTCTGCTCTGCATCATCAATGTTTGTCACCTACTCCGCCATCGATGCTTTGATGGTGATGACCTTGTGATGCGTTTGTCACCATCAAAGAATCGAGCGGCGGATAGGTGACAAAGCGATGAGTGTCTAAATACTCATCATTTTGTACCATTTAAGCGCAAAACACATCGAAAACACTGAAATGCATCAAAATGATAAAATATCACAAATAAGTGTTTTATGTGTTTTAAATGCAAAATATCAAAATCGGTGAAAAACGTATCAAATTTGCATAATTGGCGGTTTTAGTCCCCAGTTTCAAAGTTGTCAAAAGCAGTCCTGGTAAAACAAAATAAAGAAAATGTTATTCAAGGTCCACGAAATATTTTAACTTGTCAAAATGGTCCTTGAATAAATCTTTTGTAAAATAGCGAAAAGGTCCTCGAACTTTCATAAAATGTCAAGTTTGGTCCTGGAATTTTGAAAATGTCAAAGCGGTCCTCAGTATTATTGGAACTTGTCATTTTGGTCCTTATGATGATTTTGAGAAATTGGCAGGATTGGTCCTTCTAGAATCAAATTACAAAGTGATCCTTGTCATTTAATACTAAGCCTAAACCAAATGGACCCTTTACCTACATTTGACCCCTGCCATACACCATGACCCTTCCTTTTGACCCCTGGTCAAATAAAGTCAAACCTCCAGCCTTTCCCACCTCATGCACACCTCCTTCCTCCCCGATGGACCAAATGTCCGCAACCATCTCACCCATCACCTCCCATCACCTTATCTCATCAAACTCAACCCCCCTCATCATATCACCTACTCCACCCCCCTCCTACTGGCTATATCACAGGCTACAAGTAAAACCACTTTTCCCGCCAAAATTGGAAAAGTGGCCAATTTGCCCCAAACTCTCCCATTGGCTCTGAAAAAAGGTGGGATTTGATCTTGAGGACACGTGGAGACTTCTTGAAGTATAAAAAAGGAGAAAGACAGAGTAGAAGAAAAGTAGCTAGTTTTAGTTTTTCACTTGTATGTCGTTTTAAATTTTAATGACTTAGTTTAGTGTAAAAGCTTTAAATTTCTGTTCCTTTGTACTCAAATTAAGATATTTCATCATTATAATCTGTTTTGCAAGCTTAATTCAAGGTTTCAATTATATTCCAATTTTCCATGTTACTGTTGCAAAATCAAATTTCAAATTCTTGGTTCCAAGCTTCTAATGGCTCATGTTTAAGCTCAAATAAGCTTAGGTAAGCTATTTATAGCTTTTGAAAAGCTTTGTCAACAGTTTAAAGCATTTTCACTCAGAGTCAACAAAAGTCAAACTGGAGCAATGGAAATGGTCAATGGTGGATACAGTGATGGTATTGGGTTGAAATAGACTAGGTGAGTGTAGAATTAGGTGCGGTTTGGCCTATGACATCACCGGATTCATGTGAGTAAGTTTCTAGATTTTCACATTTTCAAGACAATTTGTAGTTTTTGCTTGAACTTGTATCTGTGGTCACAACTTGTTACAGTGTGTTTGTATAGTTGTCCTATGGTTATGAGAACTTAGTTTGATCCTTAAATCATGTTTGTTTAGCAGTTTGTCCATTTTCATTGCATAACAGTTAGTTTAAAGTGGTGTTTGGATTTGGTTCTTTAACTTGCTTGTTCAGTAACTAAGGTCTATTGGTTTATGCTTATGTAGCTTAAATAGACTCATTTGAGTCATTTATTTGGACCTCAAGTCAGTGAAAGTCAAATTCCACTCTCAACTGTCTTATACCCTTTAGCTGTTGAGATTTAGCTAGATCAAAAGTTAGATTTGTGTTTGGAAATCTTAAACATAGCTTTCATTAGTGTTATTTCATCAAGTATTATCATTATCAGTCCTACAATCAAGATCAAAACTCGATAAAGTCAACTTTTCATTTTCCTTTAAAAGTCAAAATTGCAAAGTCTGTTTTGAGCCATCGAGATGGAATTTTCATGCACTCAGTTCTAGGTCAATGCAAGTAAAAGTTGTATGTTTAAAAACCTCACCGGTCTTGGTTCTTATTATCACTTTTATGGAATTTTGCAAATTTTTAGAACTCTCAAATAATTTGTTCAAAGCAGGCTTAAGTGCCTGTGTGCAGACCTTTGTTACTGCATGAGGGCTTGAGCGATTTTGCAAAGCTTGTGCGAGCTTATTATAGCTCCATTAGGTCTGAGTTTTGGTATGTAAGATCTCACCAGGTCCTCTTCATGTCCCAACTTTTATTTTTCATTTTTAGCTTATTGTAAAGCCTGTGCTTAAGTCCAAAAGTAGGCACCAGAAACTGTTTTAGCTTAAGATTTCATTTCATCAAATCTGTTGTAATGAGCTTACCAGTGGTTAGGGCTTGTTGAAACTTGTTCCATTTCTGTTACTTTAGCTTATTAGAGCTTCTCTTTTGGTTTGGTAGCCTTTGGAACCCATTTGCTTATTCAAGTGCTTATTCCATTAAGCACTTACACATCAGCTTCAAATTCCTCCAAATAAGCTCCTATTTTTCCATTTTTTATATCTTCCTAATATTATTTTAGACTTTTCCTGAAATTTTCAGATTTTTCTAAGGTGTTTTGCTAATTTTCTTAATTTAAACTAGTTTTTAAGTACTTTTAAATAGCATTTAATACAAATAATTAAGAAAAGGTTCAAAAATAATTTTTCTATTTTGTTAAGTTAAGATAAATATAAAAAGCCAAAAAGTATTTTTCCATATTTTTCTTAGTTAAATGTGTATTTTAAATAATTTAATTAGCTTTAAATAGTTTAAAATTCTAGAAAATAGAAAAATAATCGGAAAAATACAAAATAGTTTTGAAAATTCTAGTTTGATATTTTAGACTTTTCCATTTCATAATTTTATTTTTCTAGCTTTATTTCCTAATTTCTTGTATTTTAGGTAATTATTTAATAGTTAAAATAGTTTTAATTAATAATAATTAGATAAATAGTCATAAAAATAATTTTCTTTTTCTATAAATTTTGTTTTATCATTAGGATTGTAAAAATGTATTTTTCATATTTTTAGGATTTATTTTGCATAAGTTTCACGTTTTCAGTTGTACGTCGCGTAGTTTTTAATTTCAGTTTTATAAAAACATAAAAACAAAAACATCATTTTAAATATAGTGATAGCGTTTATTTAATAGATTTTATCTTTTAACTTTCTTTAATTTGCATTTAAGCCCCTGTGGTTTATGGGCTTTTACGTAGTTATAATAAATCAAAAATCCTTTCCGTTCAAATCCTCGATCACTACATCGTTTGACTATTCTCCTACGGCTCGTTGGGACTTAACGACTGGGAAACACTATACTCTCACGATCTTCATTGCATTCGTGTTTGAGCGGTTTTAAGGCGATTACGGTCGCCATTCATGAGTGGCGAGGCTTGAGTAATTTAGCTTGGCATTTCTTGCGGATCAAATTTTGAATCGCGCAAAGCAGTCAAGCTAAATTACTCAGCCGCCACTAACGCTATGATCTTGACGGGCTCCAAACCAAACCGGAACCACCTTGGAAACCACATGACACGAGGTAAAAAGCCATGCGACTTGAGGACAAGGCTCATTTTTAGGCACAGAGAGCTGGTGGATTGGTAAAGCTCCTTTCCACTGAATTGGCAGAGGTGGAAGAATAGTATTCGATAGGGGGAACCCTCATATGCATACTCCAATCGACTGTGGTGATCAACTGTATATGCCTCCCAAACCAAGAATTTCCGCACTTCATTGATATAGGTTTTATCGAGTCTAGGATTAGCAATGAGGTGATTTGATGAACAAGTAGGATAGAGGGCGGGTATTTATTTTTTTGTCTCGTAGGCAAAGTAGTTGGGCTGTCTTTAGTTGAAGTGAAATATGTGTACGCAGCATGTTATTGTATTATCGTACGTTCAATTTCTGTTTTGTAAATGCAAGGAAAAAGTAGTAAGAAATGGTCTTTCAAATCAATGCAAGTGTTACTAATATACAAAAAGTCATCTATAGATTGAAATGACACATGCATTGATCTATACCCAAAAAATGATCTTCAAGCCTTTGTGCCACCAAACCTTTGACAAAGGCCATATCATTGCTTCTATCGACAGATCTTTAACTCTGTTACCTGGATAAGTCTTGCTTTCTAAATTTTGATGACCGAAACCAATTGCTTCTTCTTTCTATGTGCATGCTTTAAAACAAAAGTTCCTTGTCAATCTCTTTGACACATCTATGCAACCACGAGGTGCTGATGCAGGATGTCTCACATGTTCTTTGTGCTATAAGTTCATTTCTTTTTATGTGCTTCGTTTGTGTATGCACTACAATGGAAGAAGTTACATCAAATGAAAATAGCTTTGCTTGATTAAACTGACACTTATAGTTAGCGTAACACGACAGAGAACAGATGACGTGTAATTTCACCAAAGGCTCCAAGCTAATGATTGAAATTTTACAGAAATGGTCATAAGGTGTGTGATCCGTCCAGGTATTAGAATGTAAAATCACACACAATAGCTGTTACAACAATAATATTACATTTACACACTCGATTTGTGTTTCAACGACTTGTCAGGCACAATAACTGTTTCAACTTACAAGAACCGAAAACTTAAAACACACTGGACCTGTGTTTTGACAACATACATCCATAGTTTTTATTTTTCTTTAATCAATATCTTAAATAAAATCTTTAATAATTTAGGGATAGCAAGTCGATGCAATGTTGAAATGGCTCCAAAAGGCTAGTAAGAGTTTAAACTAATTATCTGAACTATTTTGATCGAGTTTGTGTCAAATGGATTGACTTGACGTTGGCGTATCTTTTTAGTACACAGACTCTTAGCGAGTTCCTTGAGGACATTAAAAATAAAGTGGTTTTAAGTTCATGTCAGTTATAGTAGTTCAGTTTCAAGGTCAAGTTTCAGTTCAATGCCCAAAGTTCAAGTTTAAGGTTTAACTTTGCAATAGTCTTAGTGTATGATCATGAATTGGTTACATATAAGGATTGTGTTGTTAAAAAATAGAAAGTAAAAGATTTTGATTCCTTTTATATCCTGTTTGGTTATTAAGTATGGGAAGTGGATGAACACCAAACAATATAAATAGGTGTATTCACACCTATTCGATGGTTCTACCAAATTATTCAACACTCAAACCATTTTCTCATGTCATCTTATTCTCGAAAGTTAATTTATGAGAAACTATTTCTTCCTAGAGGCATGGATTGAGACCTCCTGAAAATCCTACCATGATACACGTCAAAACAAGTTAATCCAATTACACTAAAATATCCAACGGCGTTTGGGGAAATAGGGAAATAGGGAAGCGATGGTTTCAATGTTCATGTATCTCGAGTTTTCTTAGTGGCACTCGAGTTTCTAATTATATAAGGTGAGTTGTCTTTGTTTATGAAATGGTCACAATTTTTGAATCTTGTTTATTGCTCACATAGTCTCCTTTATAAATTCGTATACAAAACTACACGTAATGGTCTAATGGTTTAAATTCACTATGTATAATAATCGTTTATTTTATTTTTAATTTAGGTTCAGAATGGAGAGACAAAACCAATATACAGAACCACAGCAAACCGAACAACATTCCTAAGGACTTGCTACAATACAACAAATACATTATGTGGTAAATCCCTAGTAACCGAATATTATTATTAGTATTCTTTTTCAAGCTTATTAGTGTTAGACAATTATTGTGATTCGTATTTAGGCGCAATAGTGATTAGGGGCTTAGAACATTAAGATTAGGGAAAATGTCAAAAATAACCAATTTACGAAAATACTTCACCAAATACCCATTTTTATCACTGTAGTTGTCGAAAGGAAAGATTGTGTAAGAGCGCTAATAGTATGAGTATTTATCTTTTCATTGTCAAACAGTCTCTTGTTCCTCTCATTCCAAACATAATAAATAGCTGCTGAGATACTTCTAATGGCATTATTATTTCCAAGATTTACCAATGTTTTAGTGATACCCTTCCAATCATTAGGCAGACTTGCCTTCGCTAAAGCGATGCGCATAAAAGAATGGTTTTCGTAGGAAAAATCTCTTAAGAGAATAAAGATCTATGCTACGAAAAGGAGCGAGCGGAGAGAGCATAAAGAGCTTACTTATAAGGTACGAGCTTAGAGCCTTGCGTCACTCTGGTATGCTAATCACTTCATTGTACGACTCTGGAACGGTAGTCGCTTAGCGCGACAGCACTATGGGATTCTTCTTTTTCACCATGTTCCAGATTTTAATAGAGAACTCACACTAAAAAGATAGATGGTTGTGAGAATCTGGACATGAATTGCACAACGCCGGTTAGAAGGGTCGATGCGCTAGTAGTAGATGGTGTGAGAAGAAGGGGCAGACCCAAACTCAGGTGGGAGGATAGATTTAAGCTAGACATGACGAAGCTTCTCTTGTCGAAGGACATGACCTCATATAGGAAGGGGTGGAGAGATACGATTAGGATATGCAGTTAGATTTGGCTAGGGGCTTAGTGGGTTTAGGTTGTTTTGGTGGGTTAGGCTTTTAGGCGTCTCTTTGTTGCCTTGCCCCGACCTTTCGGTTTTGGTGCCTCCCTTTTGCTTTGTCGTAGCTTTAGGACCCGTGCGTTGCTTTGCTTTGCTCTGTGTTGCTTAGGTTTGCCTGCTTTTCTTTCCCTGCTTTTGTTTTTGGTGCCTTGTTTTGCTCTGCCTTAGCTTTAGGCCCGTACGTTGTTTTTGCCTTGCTCTGTGTTGCCCCCTTAGGTCTTCCTGCTTTTCTTAGTGCTTTGGTTCTTTGTTTTTGATTGTGCTCTTTTTTGTGCTCTTTTGCCTGTGCTCTCACCCGTGCCCCCTTGCCTTGCTTTGCATGCTTTCTTTCGTGCTTTTGCTTGTTGTTTTCGGTCTTCTGCTCTCTTTTCTTTTCTATCTCACCCGCACACCTGCACTTTCCGGAGGTCTCGTTGGAACAATCTCTCTACTCCCGGGTTTATCCTGGGGTAGGGGTAGGATCTGTATACATTTTACCTTCCCCTTACCCTGCCTCGGCGGGATTGGGTTTGTTGTTGTTGTTGTTGTTGCTGTATTATGAGGAAATGATTGCTAGTTGGCCAGCCTGATTTCACTACTTCAGTGATTCTTATAGCTCTTGACTTATTTTGAGCAAGAAGGAAAACGTAGTCAGAGCGTGCTTCACTAAACGGGATAAATTATATATACATGTGTGCAAATACTTCGACTGTTTGATGCGAGTTCTATGTTTTATATATGTTAAAGAGCTATTAAGTCTCATGCTTGGGTTTTGAAGGTGAAAAACATATATTGTTAAAAGTGTCAATTATACAAGTCGTTCATGTATTTTGGTTTATATGTAGGAAGCTGATAGATTTCTGCATTTAGCAAGCTATAATAGATTGACACATTGTTAATTAGATGTGCCAGCAACTCAGCAAGTCACTCTATATTGAATATTCTTATTGTGACAAAAGTATTTGACATGTGCTTTAAAGCCTTTGTGTGAAAGATGTATTTTGTTTAATATTTATTTGTTTATGTATGGGATTCTGGCTTAGGAAAACCGCCAATCAGCTTTAGCTCATTTGCATGTTCGGTTGATTGTCATTAACGTACAAGTTGTTCATAAAAAATGTTAAGTGTGATAATGGTTTGAATACAAAGTAACAAAGTTTACGTATGAAGTAAAATAACAACAACAAATTTGATATATACTAATAATGCTTTATTGATTAATTGTATATTTATTCTGAGACTTCTAGACATATAAATACATAATGAATCGTTGCCTTTGTGGCGATTATACCGATTCAACTAAAGTAAACGACACAACCTAAATAACCGTTATATCCCTAACAACCTAAACGACCCATATTGATTGACCCATAACTTGATTGTTTCTGAGGCTTTACATAAAACTTAATACATAATCGCTAACTATCCTTATCTTTGCTTTATAACATTAATGGTCCAACATTCACCCCTAATGTTATAGGCGGCAAAGTCTTCCATTCTTCAAAGTTCTTTTATAGCAATGGTTCATCATCATTAACGTACAAATGTTCATAAAAAAATGTTAAGTGTGACATGATTCGCGAATGGCACTTTGAAATGTCGATTAAGAGTAGGGAAGTAGTGTTTTGAACATTTTAGTTTTGTTATCTTCAGAGTTGATGTAATATAGATATTCAGACTTGACTTATTTCATTAGCTATTAAGGTAGTTGTTAGTAGGTTACGTGCCTCGGATTTAGGGTGTGAGAGCATGTTACTTCAGTTATTTTCTTTTATGTTTCACAATTTACAGTCAGATATTTCTTTCATTTTTAGCTGAGGGTGATTACAGAATGGAGATCCAAAGCCAGCAGCCGCAACAGTATGAAGTTATGAACCACCACAAACCAAAGGCACCTCCTTCCTTAAAACTTGCTTCAATAGATTCAATACTTTACGTGGTAATTACCTACAATTATTTTCTGCCTAAAGTTCTAAACTTTATGCATTCTCACATTTGCCAACTAAAAAATGATGCTTTTCAGGTGTAGGAATACTAACAGTTCCGTATGCACTCTCAGAAGGAGGTTGGTTAAGCCTACTTTTATTAACTTTCGTAGCACTTTTAATTTGTGTTACTACACCAGACTACTTCTTCAGATATGCATGAAGTCATATCCCCTGATCAGAACCTACCCCGATATAGGCCAAGTGGCGTTTGGGAGGAAAGGGAGGGTGTGGTGATTTCAACCTTCTTGTACCTCGAGATTTTCTTGATGGTAGTTGAGTTTCTAATTATGGAAGGTGACAATTTACACAAGCTATTTCCGAAATTTGATATTTTTGGAAAGAAAATTGGAGGGAAACAAGAATATATCATATTGGCTGCTATTTGTTAGATGATGAAAACCGCGTGGGTGTTATGTATTGTTGATGAACTATTTATAATGCAAATACATGATAACCTAAAACCCTAAACCCACAAATGGGCTTGGGCCAACAACTCTATCCTCTAATACTCCCCCGAAATCCGATAGGCGAAATCGCGAAAGCTCGGATTGGATGAAAAAAAGACTAAAAAACATTAAATCAATAGAAAATTTGTTGATGAAGATATCTGATAGCAAGCGGAGCCTATCCTCAAATGCAGCAGCGAAAAAGCAAAGCAAATATTAAAAGTTGTCGGCGGACAACAAACGGCATCTTGACGATTTTTCTTTTTTTTTTCTTATCTTGACAAATTCTTCAAAAGTAAACATACCGGCAGGAGGGAGTAAAATATTGCATGCATAGAGTTTGAGCAAAGTAGAACAATATATATTATGATTGCGGCAAAAAATTAGGTTAAAAGGTGGCGGCTAGGGTTTGATGGGGTAACATAGAGAGTCGGCTCAACTAAAGATTAGACTCGTTCCGATACCATGTTAGATGATGAAAACTCCGTAGGTGTTATGTTTTATGGTTGAACTAATGATCAAGTATTTATAATGCAAATACATGATAAGCTAAAACCAAAACTCTCCCTAAACCCTCTGGCGATCTGCGATCTATAACAAATACCTCTAAATCGTTTTTCAGTCTTCCTGATCTTCAATCATCCTTATAACTTTTGTTATCAGTTTGCATCTGATGTCGGATTGATTGTGACTATTTAGGGTTCCTTCTTGCGATCGTTAGTCAGGGTTTATACCAGGTTCTCCATTACTTGTTATTCCAATTCTTGTACTTATTGAACCGATCATCATAATGGTTTAATTGCTGCGCTGGTATCGTTTAATAAACCCTAGCTTTATAGCTAGGGTTTTACTGGTTTTTGTTTCCGAAGTCAAGACCTATTATTCTTCGTGTTGTTTCTGTTTCGTTCGCTTTAGTTGACTGTATTATGACAAGATTGGGAGAGAAGGCTACTATTGTGAGTGGTAACATTGATGTTGATGAACGTAGTACTGATGGACAAGTGGAGCCGATTTCACTTGGTTCGAGCCCTAGTCATGATGCACCTAGTCATGACACGCCTGAGGGTCATGATACTTTATTAAAAATTCGTGCTATTGAAAACAAATATTTGTGGAAAACTTGTTCTTGTGGGTGACGATGGAAACCATTAAAACCGGTGTGACAGATGGATGCTACGACTGGGGCTAATCCATTTGAGCATCTTAAGGTGCGCGATCGCGGAAGGAGCTAGAGGAGATGCTTACTGCTATTGGTTATTATTCAAAACCTCCTCAAGATACGAGTGTTCCTATGGCTTCTACTGTTAATGCTACTAGTAGTCCTAATAATGTTAATGATAAGGTTGATACGAATGCACATGGGGCTGTTGGTATTGATAAGGTTGGTGTATATGCGTTGAAACAACCATCTACATCATATGCTGGTGTTACTTCTACTGAACCTAAGAAACACACGTCAAACTTTCGTAGGTTGGAGTGTAATAAGAAAGCTAATGGTGTGGATCTTTCTGTCCCGATGAAAGTGGTTGAAGAGGTGAACTCTAGGTTTGAGAATACTTTATATGGGTATTTCCTTGGTCAACGACTTGCTTTTCCTGTTGTTGATTACTTTGTACGCAATGCGTGGGCTAAGTTTGGTATACATAAGGTAATGATGAATGCAAAGGGGTTCTTTTTTAAGTTCAATTCGAAGAAAGGTGTTGATGATGTTCTTGAAAACGGTCCTTGGTTGATTAGAAATGTACCTATTATTCTTAAACCATGGACATTGAACACCAACTTACTTAAAGAGGATTTGACCAACATCCCGGTGTGGGTTAAATTCCATGATGTTCCTCTTGCTATGTTTTTTGATGATGGCCTTAGTCTCCTTGCCACATTGATAGGCACGCCCAAAAGGTTAGATGCTTTCACTAGCCAAATGTGCAAGGACTCATGGGGCCGTAGTAGTTTTGCTAGATGCATGATTGAAGTGAAGTCGGAAGAGGTGCTTAGGGACAGCCTTACTATTGAGATACCGTTACTTGATGGGTCAGGTTCGACTATTGAGAAGATACGGGTTGAATATGAGTGGAAACCACCTCATTGTGATAAATGTATGATTTTTGGTCATACTCTTATTGAATGTCCTAAAGTTGTTGAACCTCCTGCTCAGCCTACTACGCGTGTTAATGAGGGTTTCAAGACGGTTAATAACAAGAAGAAGGGAAAGCAAGGTGGGTCTACCATTCCGGGTCAAGGAGGGTTTACTAAACCTGTTGTGGGTAAGCAATTTCAATATCAACCCAAAAAGACTCCTCCTGAACCTAAGAAAGTGGAAGTCACTAAGAAGAATGCTTCTGATGTGGCTAGTTCGAGTGGAACAACGATCTCTACATCTAACCAGTTTGATGCTCTTAATGACACCAACAAAGATGTGGATTCTGGTCGTACAATGGAAGTTAATGAAGATAAGTCTACTAAGACAGTAATCGCATCATAATAACCCTCATGAGTGATTTGAAAGAGATGGAGTCGGTGTGGCTCCTAATACTAGTGATTCTTGTAATCCGCCTCTTCTACTAAAAGAGTTAATCCTTTTCTAAAGTGGGAGATATCGTGGTTTCGATTCGATGATGAGGTGGTTCTTGACCCATTTGATGAGTCTGCTAATCTATTCGGTGGTGGTGGCCAAGAGTTTGAAGATGATTATGATGACTATGACTACGATGACTATGCGAAGCAGTGTTTATGATCTTCCAGGGAATTTGGATGCCTTTAATACCATGTATGGCACCAAGCTACAAGGTCCTAGGAAGTAATTTTCTTTCGTTATGTCCTATGTTATCATTTGAGTAGTGGTTTGTTTTCTTGTTTAGAAAATAGGTAGTATCTTGTTATGTAAGCTTTATGCCTATGTAACGGGCTGAGATATGAGATTTCACTCATATCCATTGTTCTTAAACGTTTCTTTTGGTTAATATATTTACCAGGGTGCAGGATTACTCCCCTTTACCCAAAAAACCTAAAAGCTAAAACCCACAACTTTATCCTCAAATACTCTTGTCATATTGCCTACAAATTGGATAAAAAACTTGAGGTTTTTGGCATATTTTTCTGCTTTTGGTGCAATATCATCGGTTATCCTTCTGTTGGTCGTATTGTGGGGGTGGTGTTTTTGATGGAAGCGGGTTCCACGAAAGAGGGGATCTATGGAATTGGAGTGAATTACTAACTACAATAAGCTTGTTTACCTTTTGTGTCCTTGGCCATGCTATCTTTCCGACAAAATGCAATTCAATGGAAAAGAAGTCCCAATTCCCTAAGGCAAAGTCATTCAAAACCTAGGCAATCGTATACTTTTTTCTTTTACATGCTTCATGATATGTGTATGCTATAAGAACTACTACGATGAAAAAGTTTATCAAACTCAAAAATCAAATAGTTTTGCTTGATTAGAAGTTGACATGTACACATAGTTAGCTTAGCACTAACAGAGTACACATAACGTGTAATTTAACCAAAGATCACGAGTTAATGAATAAATTATAGCAATGGTTATAAGGTTTGTGATCCGTCCTGGCTGTTATTAGGATGCGAAATCACTCATAATAAATGTTACTACAAGCTTACAAAAGCTGAAACATGCATTATACACACTGCATTTGTGTTTCAACAACTTGTCACACACGAATATTACAACTTAAAAGAGCCAAAAAATCAAACACGATAGATCCATGTCTTAACTACTTTTATAGATCCACAATTAGGTTCCTCATTAATTATATCTCGTAATACTTACATTAGTGTATAAAGCGTATACAAAGATTTCTTAAAGTAATAATAAAAAATGTGGACATCAAAACAGTTGTAGTCCTCTTAAAAAGTTTGAACATAAGAAGCTTTGATAATAAAATTGATACATAAATTATTATATATATTAATCCACGGCGCAAACGACGTCGTATTTGTCGGTGAAAAAAAAAAGCTAAAACGACAATTTAGGTGGCAAAAGATAGGGTAAAACGACAATTTTAAAACGACGTCGTTTCGCAAAGTTTGGAAAAACGGCAAAAAAATACCCCCAAGCTATGCGACTTTTTGCAAAACCAATCCTAGGCTCTATTATATTTTCACAAAGTTTGTAAAAATGGCAAAAAGTACCCCTAACAATATGACAGTTTTCAAACTAAATGCTAAACTTTATTCGTTAAATTTTTCTTAAAAAAAACTTTAAAACACACCCGTTAAACAAACTTAAGGTCAACGTTCATATCCGGACCCAACTATTACCATACAAATGTGTCATAGGAAATAAATATACCCACATTTACATAAAGATTTTTGCACACAATTTACACACCACCCATATAACAAAACTCATATAGCATAAAAAACAAATGGAAAAACTCACGCAATGCGCTAGTGCATAATCTGTTCTTAATATATTGCGAACAGAATGCCATGCTACTTTTTTTTTTTTTTTTTTTTTTTTTTTTTGGGATGACACTTTTGTACCTTATATTAGTGTGTATAGCAACAATTAATGAAGCCATGCAAATACGTGTATATGGATCTTCATGTGCAAGCCCTCGGTAAGTAGAGAGGATCACGATGAGACTTGGTTGGACCTTGAAGTTCGCATTGGCTCTTGCTGGAAACATGATAGGGGAAGGATATGATTTTTGAAAGTATCCATTCATGGTGGTGATGGTGCCTCTTATCCCATATATCCAAAGTTTAGAGATGATGATGTACTAGAGCTGTAAACTATTTCTAGGCTCGAACAAAAAAGTCTAAAACCTAGAGATGGAGTGAAATATCAAGTGATGAAGCTATTACAGTTGTGGAAGGTGTCCTGGTTGTCTATGACTGCTTTTTGCTGTTTTTTTCATCTCCATATTATTTGCAACCTTTGAGAAGTTCCAGATGAACGTCGTTATGCATGTACTATTCAGAATTTGCAAATCAAAATCTCGTCAAACATACAAATGAACAAACAATAATAATGAAAAGTGATTTTTTTTAATCTTTGTATTTATGTGTTTTTATAAAGCAAAAAGATAATATAATACAAAAACATTAAGCAAAACTGTGTGAACTGTGTGGATCGCAACCATTGTGTTCATACCACTGTGTTCATACGACTTATTAATTTGTAATTTTCTAAAGTTTGATTGGTTGTGGTCCTTAATATTAGTCATTACCATGAGGATGCTGTTGGGATTTTAGAACCAGTTAACCATATTAAAAGGGATAAAGAAAAGCTAACTTTTCTTGGCAATTGATCTCTAGTAACGGAACAAGAAACTAAAACGAAACCTTAAGTATCTAAAATAGATACCTCGTAGAGTATCACACACAAACCCGATTCACGTATACGTTCGATTAACGCTAGTCGAGAACGTAAACAATAAAACCAAACAAACCTTGTAACTTGAATATAACCCCACGATCAGAAACCTCCAAGAAAACTAGTTCACTTTCTGTCCGAGATAACCAAAAGTCACGAGCAGGAGCAGTTAACTCCTTTGTTTCTGCTGTTGTGTGTCGACAAGGAGACAAGAAGCAGGTACCAATCAATCGATCTAAACACTTGTTCACGAATACAAGTTTAGAACCAAACCAAACACCCCTTTGTCGAATTGTGTTACCAAACGACTAAGAGGCAAGAAGCAGAAGTTATGTGATCGGTTTTAGGGATAAGAGAGTTAATGTTATGCGTGAGTTTTTGTGTAGGGTGTGTTTGTTTATATAGTCAAGCAATCCAAACCTAAGTTGGAGACTTTGGCTTGGTCGAAAAGTCATAAACAAAACTCAAACCCATTCTCCCTTTAGTACCCGATCGGTGTGGATTAACTAGGCCCAAGGCACCACCCTAAATGACCCATATTAGAAGCCAATAACAACCCATGAGTCAAATATATGATCGGGTCAATATTATGCATAACGGGTAAAGAGTATTCAAGTATTAGTTTACATTCAACACGTATACTCGTGTTTATCGCGTGTGCCCCCATCGGTTAAAGACTCCCACAAACCAACAACTCCCACTTGGGAGTTGGTGTGTCGAATGGTACACAAAACTAACGAAAACGCTTAGCAAACGCTCTCACTCGCTTTTTAACTAAAAGTGTCGAGAGAATAGTTTCGTAAAAGTTTCTCAAGAGCATGGTCATTCAATGTCTTGCTTTAGTCATCCTTTGTTATAGATAATTGTTAAACCATGGATTATTGATTTCAAATCATTCCATATAGTTTAACCATTTAGAATCTCGTTATAGATTTTAATTCGAGATATACCAAATGTAATCAAGAATCATCTTGTATTACCCTTTGGGTCCGGCTAGACAGATTATCCGATTAAACGGAGAGCGCCATGGTATCTTTCGCACATATCAAGTGGAGTAATAAATCCTTTATTGACTACAAGTGTTGTAGATCTTGCTTCACATCACTCCAAAATATAGCTTTTATAACTACCTTGTTCGAGATAGCGTTTTGCATATACTTACAAAAGTGATATCCACACATAATGAACTTACTTGCATCTCAAGTCTAAGGACGAAGATAACAAACCATTTTTAATATTTTACTTATGACAAGGATCCAAAAGTAAATGTTTGAAAGTTGGGGAATCCAATATGCATCTCTAGTGAATACATATGAGTTTGGCGGGAACAATCCGAATTCTCGTTAAAATTATAACCAACACTCACATTTGCCTTATCATAACAATATTTGCCTTATCATAACAATATTCCCATATTGTTAACCGACAATGGACATATTTAGAATGATAAATCATTTCATGGATTAAACATGCAAATATGGAATAACAGATTATATGAATATAATAACAAATACCTCGTATCTTTATTAATCGAAAATAATAACTGCCTTACAACTCCAAATTATCCAAATACTAATTAACACACAGTTTACATGAGACTACTAGCGGTACCA
>CM040246.1:102322994-102355795 GCA_022545495.1 Chrysanthemum lavandulifolium
GGAGAGTATTTATGTAAAATCTTATCTCAACAAATGGTTCAAAATGTTTTCATTAACAAACAACGTGAGAGATTTTCAAGTAAATGGTTTTATGGCAACATAGGTTAGTCATGGAGTGATAAGGTGACCAAGGTTAGGAATAATCGTTCTATGATCCGCCAGTATTTAGGGGATCTATCCAAGGACATCACAAATAGTTAGTTCTTAGAAGTCCTTAGGTATGATTATAGAAGGAGAATTTGAGAATCGGAGAAAGAAGGAGTTGAAGAATTAAAAGAAATGCAAAGAAAGGGTGAAAAGAAATAGCCCTCAAAATTATTCAACTTAGGGCGTACACCGGTTCAATTCATATACTCTTGTTTGTCCAGTGACGCCGGTATTGAAGATTAAAGTCGTCATGGACCCAAGGATTTACGTGCACTAAACTATGCTTAGCCACTCAAGTTTCTCTCTACGAGCTTGTTTCATTCTCACAGGGAACCCTACGTAAACTATTGGCTTTCTCTTGAGAGGCCGGTATTGAAGAAGGAGACCCTCTCCTAGTCTCCGCTCAGGAAAACCAAAGCGCACTATTGAGTCTAGAGCCAGAGATTCATCAAAAGATCTCTTAGGAACACTTGACATTTCATCACTTGTTGATCACCAAATAAGATCATCGGTGGTTCATATCGAGTCCTTCACGTATCTTAGCAATATGTCGAGAACATTTATGAGAGGTTCACAGCTGTGATCCTCGGTGATTGAATGGAAACTCCTGCCGAGTCAACATCAAACAGTACAGCGGAAGGTCACTCGGTAACTCCCCGTGGATTACGCTTAGTGTGTCTCAAACGGTCTACATCGTGAGGCGACGCTTGATGTACCTCAAATACTCATCTGGCTATAGATGTACTTCCGCACATCGCGTTATCTCACTTGTGGGACTCACTCGAACGGCCTTTGTAAGAATTAGAGTTGTGTTTTCACACTATCATAATAACACTCTAAAGTTCAAACTTGTAAGCGCCGAATCCGCTTATTACTAACCGCTTGAAATGTTTTCTTCTTATGGAAGCTCGGGCGGGATGATCGTGCCGATTCTTCTCATGCTCACGCCAACATCATCACTAATGGAAGTTCTATCCAAAAGCAACAATAACTGAATGATTCTTCGTCAAATCAAAGAATCTATAAAGTTAAAAGACTTAAAGAACTTCATCAAGATCGAATTCCAATGTCAAAGAGCGTGTGAGCATGTTGAAGAATGACGTGGAGACAATTGTGGCAAAATGAAGCGACACTTTGCGGAGATTTGATGCAGATAACAACATACTATCACTTTCATCACAAAGAACAATGATCAAAGAACAAAGTTAAAGATGACGCCAAAGCATAACCGCTCAAAGAAGACAAATTCTCTATACTTGGGAGATTGTTCGAATCAAGGCAATTCTTCTCACAAGAAAGAAGAATGGGAAGTCGTCGAGCTACTATTACATCAACGCCTTCACTGCTCATCACCAACACTTGAGGGGAGATTGTTGGAATCACTCCTAAACTATAATTCAAGTGTTAGTTATTCTTATGTAATAGGTAGCTTATTATGGCCTTTATGTTTGTTATTAGCCTTAAGCATATGTAGAAGGCCCATGAGCTTAGGCCCAAGCCCATTAATGAAAGGATGGAAACTAGGAGTGTTGCCCTAGCTTTCCTCCTATAAATACTTATGTAAACCCTCACTTGAGGTTGGTTGTTCAATTATTTCTTTCACATACATCTACGCTAAACCGCCTTTACTATTGTGTGTGTGTGTGTGTGTTTTACTTGTTCAATTGCCTTTATCTCCTTCTTGTAAGCTTGTGTTGTAAATCTAGTGACCTAACAAGATGATTCTGAGTTGATTAACATGTATCATAGGGTTATGAAGTATATTACACCATCTTCTAATTTGAAAAGGAGTGCTTTGGATGCTCCTGAAGCAAAGAGACAAAAGCAAGTTGAGATTGTAGATAATTTTGATGATGTTACACCCAAGATGAGTTCTCCTGTTGTTACTACTGCATCATCTACTGAGGCTATCCATTCAATTTGAGGGTTCAATCTGCGAACCTCATATTATTTCTTCAAGTATTACCATGTATTTACACTGTTGATAAAGTAGGAGAAAAGTTGGGTAAGGAAGGCTGAAAAGGCAACCGCTAATGCTAAGAGGGCTGAGAGGTGCTTGAGAGAATGTATGAGTTATGGTGTTGCTTCACGTAAGTCTACTCCTACTTCTTCCATTCGCTAAAGATATTCATGATAAGATATCATCTTCGTCTCTTTGGAGATGTATATACTGGAAGAAGGAAGAAAGAATGTCTAAAGAAGACACACTACTCTAAGGAGATCGCAAGCGATCGATGGGACATACACTTCTAGGATTCATAAGTCTCTCGAGTAGTTCTTGGATCTAAAAGATGCCGCTCAACTTTATTAGAGAAGGATCCGATGTTTTTCCCAAGGATCTCATGATGTGTCGACTAATTGGACTTTGGACGATAGGGAGCTTAACACTATTTATCGGCCGGATAATTCTACTATGCGCTCAACTTCTTGAAGGAAATCTTTCATTTGGTGGATAGACAAGATTTGAATACTACTGTATGGACTTGTCACTAAGCATTATGCTACTCATTCACCATGGGTTCTCGGTTTATATTTGCTAGGTGATCTTCAAGTTCATTTGATTCTCAACTCCGGATGGTAAAGGGTATTCTATTTGGAAGAATTCACATGTGGAAGGTTGAGACTTGAAATTTTATCTATGCCATGTGTGCATGTGGTGGAGACAAAGTGTGGTATGATTGTGTGCATGTTCTCGATAAGATTTATCCTTTGTCCGTGTCCTCGATGAGAGAATGCTTAGAGCGAGTTGGAAGTTCTCCGATCCAATTGGGAATGATAAGCTTCATGTCGAACAATGTGTTGGATTGATTAAGACTCGGTTCTGCAAAATCAAGCATCATCTTGATTATTGTATCATGTATATTTTGTAATATTTGTTTTATTTGATTCTTAGTTAAAAAAAAAAAAAAAAAAAAAAAAAAAAAACTATGTATATTTTGTGTTTATCTAACTTTTCTTGCGTGTTTGTTGTACATTGTTGATGGTTATCGACTCACCGCTTGTACCTTGTGTACATCAAAGAGTTGGCTAGTCCAAAGTACTTTGTAAAGACATCACACCCTTGATAGTCGTAATGGTTTGCTCAAAATCATAGGTCCGCAACCACCCATGCTTAATTGTCGAGGGTTGTATGGTCATCAATTCACCATGGTTTATTCCTTTTGGAATCCAAGAATTGACTATCCCACATGTATATGGCTTGGTAAAGCGTTGGAATACTATTTTGGTTGCCAAGTAAATTTCAAATGTGGTTTAACATCAACATACTATTTATTTTACATGATTTTTTAATCACCCATAAGTAATTTTATTTTTAGTGCATTATTTTGTGTCAAGGGGTAGACGAAAACTCATATTTACACTTGCAAGACGAAACAATATTATGATATAAAGGAAAGAAATACGAAGGAGGAGGAGAAGAAAATTGATGATTAATAAAGATTTACATGTTTTTACTAATAGAAAGAAGATTAACAACGTATGAAATGATTTATGAAACATTAAAACATACATAAATGAAGGTAATTGCATGAATAAACTTTATTGCAATTAATAGAAGAAAAAAGTTGAATTCAAAGGCATCAAGGCAGCTTTATGATGATGCAACCGGTCAATATTGTCTTGCCATTGTGCTTTAATAGGGCTTTGGGGGTGGAGGGGACTGGTATTTGTAAACTGGAGACGGTGAAGGAGGAGGTGGAGACTTGTAAACATAAGGAGGTGGTGGAGACGGCGACGGAGGAGGGGGAGACGTGTAAACGTATGGAGGCGGTGGGGAGTGTTTTGGAGGCGGGGGAGACTTGTACACGTATGGAGGCGGTGGGGAATGTTTGGGAGGAGGGGGAGACTTGTAAGCGTATGGGCGGTGGGGAATGTTTGGAGGAGGGAGACATGTAAGCGTATGGGCGGTGGGGAATGTTTAGGAGGAGGAGACTTGTAAGCGTATGGAGGCGGTGGGGAATTTTCGGAGGAGGAGACTTGTACACGTATGGAGGCGGTGGAGAATGTTTTGGTGGGGGAGACTTATAAGCGTATGGGCGGTGGGAATGTTTGGGAGGAGGAGACTTGTAAACGTATGGGCGGTGGGAATGTTCGGAGGAGGAGGAGACTTGTACACGTATGGAGGATGTGGAGAATGTTTTGGTGGAGGAGACTTATAAGCGTATGGAGCGGTGGGGAATGTTTGGGAGGAGGGAGACTTGTAAACATAAGGAGGTGGTGGAGGCGGACGGAGGAGGGGGAGACTTGTAAACGTATGGAGGTGGTGGGGAATGTTTGGGAGGAGGGGGAGACTTGTAAACGTATGGAGGCGGTGGGGAGTGTTTTGGAGGAGGGGGAGACTTGTACACGTATGGAGGTGGTCGGGATGGTGATGGCGGTGGTGGAGACTTGTACACATACGGAGGTGGTGGTGAAGGTGATGGTGGGGGAGGAGACTTGTACACATACGGAGGTGGTGGTGAAGGTGACGGTGGGGGAGGAGACTTGTATACAGATGGAGGTGGTGGGGAAGGGGATGGTGAGGGTGGGGACTTATAAACATAAGGAGGTGGTGGAGACGGTGACGGGGGAGGGGGAGACTTGTAAACGTATGGCGGTGGTGGGGAATGTACTGGAGGAGGGGGAGACTTGTACACATATGGAGAACTATAACCATATGGTTTATCCGCAACGACAATTGTGGCCAACAAGAAGAAAACAAAAGCATACATAAGTTGAGGCGAATGCCTCAACACCCCGAGGGTTCCCATATCAATAGACCCTTTCTATTACGAGACTAAGATTTGTGTTTGTGTGTTTAAATGGTTAGATTGGCGCCCTTTTTATATCAATCGATTACACTTTTTTATTACAAAAAACAGGTTGTCATAGCATTTGTTTTTTGCAAATAGAGCAGCGTTAATGGTTTCAAGTCGGTGTTCTTAAAATTGTTTATTAAGTCAACCATGTCTGTTCAAAAAGTCTAGATAGTTGGTGAGTGCCAGTAGGATAATGAATTTGTTTATAAGGCAAATATTCCTTAAGACTGTACGGAGTAACGTGTTTGTAGATAGAACATATTTTGCGAGATTAACAAGTACTGGATAACCATAACTTGACTACTACATATACATGGACAATTGGACAAAGGGTTGGATCAAAAAAGGTGACCGGGTCTGCAGATTGCGTTTGGTTCAGGTTTCAAGTGTAGTAGTGTCATTTGGCGTGCAATTAAGGCCGTTAATCACGATGACAGTAATCCTTGGGCAGATGAGATTGATGAATTCTCAGTTTCGTTTGATCGAGAACTGTGATGGACCAGTTCCTGTCTTTCTCGAACCTTCCAAGTAAAACTAATGATTAGATATCCTATCTTACCACATTGCTCCAATGTGTACCATTTAAATCATCCTGTGGTGATGACCAGCCAAACTGTAACCACATAATAATCTTTGCTTTGCGATAAAAACCGCATGTTTATTTACATTTTACAGGATACGGGTATTTGTTACAGATAAAGTATGTGGAAATTAATTGAGAATACGTACGTGGGGGGATAAAAAAATTTGGAGTTAATGGATGGTGCTAGTTGGTAGAAGTTAATACCAAAGAAACAACATTAGGCTTTAAGTATCAGGTATCAGATATTCACAAGTCGAATAACAATGATTAGCCGAGTCACTACAGTAACAAACTCTCATAGAATGAAAGCAGCACATATTCACTTTTGCGTGAGCTAGGGAGTTTACAAGCTTGGTTTTATTCACTATGTGTCTACTGTCTAGTTCAACTTTGACATGGTTTGATCATCCAACCCCGCCTCTGAGTAGTTCCTATCATTCATGTGACACTCATTGTAATACTACAAGTTATACGAATATACGCAATTCACAATTTGGAACATGTTGTATGCAATATGCAGTGTAAACATGATAGATAACCAATTTGAATTGACAGAGCAAAACTCTTAATTATGGTGATTGTGAAAGGTGTAGACTTGTAGTTGAGCTTCTACCGGTCCACTCAGCTCATATGAGCTAACAAACAACAAGAAGTACATTCATAAATGATGATTTTGTTTTCGTAGCAAAAAACAATAAAAACGGCAACTCATTTAGTATAAATAAGGTCAATTACTAAGCTTGGTTTCTTCTACTCTCATTTAAATTTTGTTATCAATTTGGCTAGGAAAACCATATATGTATATCTCTATCGTAGCAACTTCATCTTATATACCGACAGAACGACCAAATACTGCAAGGTTTCTACCTATAAATACTCACATCTATCATAAGATATGCACTCAAAGTTGTTTCATACCACAATCATGCTCAACATCAACCATAACTTGAAGGATCTCACTAAGTACCCTGTTCAAACTGTCTTAGATTACAATACAGAAATTATGTTCTTAGTCATACTAATGTGTCTTCTTCTGTTATGTTTTGTACTCGTGACCAAAAAAACTTCATGCAAAGTTTACATTTGTGATTTTACATGTTACAAACTTCCATTTACTCAAAAGTGCTCAAAAGAGCTTATTCTGAAACAAGCAAGAGTCCTAGGATGTTCCTCAGAAGATATATTGGATTACATGAAGAAATCTTTGGATAGTTCTGGCCTTGGGGACTCGACTTATTTTGCAGACGTCTTTTTTGGAAAAAGTTATAACCCATCCATAAAAGATGCAAAAAGGGAAGTTGAGACGACCATCTTTAGTTCCATAGACATGCTTTTGGCAAAAACAAGTGTAAGATGTCAAGATATTGGGATTTTAATCGTGAACTGTTGTCTTTATAAGACAGTGCCATCAATTTCTGGCATAATAGTTACCGATATAAGCTTGGAGAAAACATCATCACCTACAATCTTGTTGGGATGGGATGCAGCGCAGGTCTTCATGCGATAGGACTTGCTAAACAGCTCCTCCAGGTGCACCACAACTCCTATGCTTTGATAGTGAGTACAGAGAGCATTACCGATCACTTCTACAATGGAAATGATCGTTCCAAATCCATTGTTAACTGCTTCTTCCGTGTTGGAGGTGCTGCGATCCTCCTTACCAACCACCCCTCTGACCACCACAATTCCAAATACCAACTTCTTCACACAATACACACCAATACATCAAGTTCAGATCGATACTACAACTGTATTTTTAGGGAAGAAGATAACGAAGGTATAGCAGGCATCAGCATCAACAAAGACCTCATCGCAGCCGCCATAGCAACCATCAAGCCCAACATAACTACTGTAGGTCACCTAATCCTTCCGCTAAAAGAAAAACTCTTCTATCTAATAAACTACATCGCTAGAAAACTGTATCCGGAAGCAAACATCCAGCCTTACATACCTAACTACAGCAATGCCGTTAATCATTTCCTTCCTCACGTTGGAGGGAAGCCGGTGCTTGATCAATTGCAGAAGGGTCTCCAGTTTTCTGATGCTGACATGGAACCTTCGAGAATGACATTGTATAGGTATGGAAACACCTCCAGCAGCTCAATATGGTATGAGCTAGCATATTTGGAGGCAAAGGGTCGGGTCAAAATTGGTGACCGGGTCTGGAAGATTGCATTTGGGTCAGGTTTCAAGTGTAGTAGTGTCATATGGCGTGCTATGAAGACCGTTGATCATGATGACAGTAATCCTTGGGCAGGCGAGATTGATGAATTCCCAGTGTCTTTGGAGGACTGTGGTGGACCAAACCCTATCTATTTCGAACCTTCAGAGTAAATTATCTTGTCTTACCACATTGCTCAAATGTGTACTACTTAAAACATCCATCATAATGAGCAGCAAAATTGTAACTTCACAATAAGATGTCTTTTGCATTGAAAATTGCGTGTTTATTTATTGTAGTTAAAGTATGTCTAAATTTATTAAGAATATGTGTGATGATCATATCACGTTTAGTATTGCTTTTTAAAGTCTCATGTTTTTGTCCATGTAACCTTGAAACTTCCCACCCAACCCAACTTTGTTAACACGGTAGGCAAACCTGGGGCTGCATGCCAGTCACTAAGCATTTAAAGACTTGTTTGTCGTCATAGGCTTATAGCTCTCACCCAAAAGATCCTAATAAACATCAGATTTCTCATCTGGGATGAGCATACTAAAATTGGCACTTCTTAATTTTCTGGTGAAATCTAGGTGAGGAATTGACCATATCTAACATGGTGACTATTTCTATAAAATAGTAGTTTAAAATTTTCTGTAAGAGTGTCGCATAAAACCAATCACCAGTTAAGTTAACCCTTGCACGACACTGATTCTACTGTTTGTTTTGATTCACCAAGGTACCTTGTAGGCTGTTCCTATCATGGTGTTCTATACTTATTTTATGTGCTGAAAAGCCCGGACTCTGCTAAATGTTCTACTGCTTTCGATATCATAGTGTTTGGTTCGACTTTCTAAGCCCTAACAACCTTATTGATACAATTAAGCTACTGGTAATTGTTATTATTATCTGATGCACATATCAGATTGGGCTAGATTAATCATTTAAATTTCATAACTAGCAACTTCAACATGGTGATAATATTGGGTCCACTGCAGATTCTCAAACGGAACAAGGATTTATGTGTAATCAACTAATCATCCAGTTGACAATACATATGTGGGAATGATATTTTAGTATTGCCTTACCCATACCAGCAGGCGGGTGTCCCAACAATGCATTCAGGTTTGAGTAGGCCAGGACCCCAGACGATTCTGAACCAAGCAGCTAGATGAGTTATGGGTTGGGCATAAGAGCAAAGGGCCAAAGACCGTATGGTAGCATGACTGTGTTGTTCATTTATACCGTTTTTATCAGTTCTTCATGTTTCTGTTTTGTAGTCTTATCTACACTTCACACATCAAATCACAATGTACTCGCAATATACAAATCATATTTTCATTCTTCTGGCAGTAAAGAAATGCGTAAAATAGCAGTGTACTCTCACAAATTTACCAATCACGTATTTTGAAGTTTACTAGAATACTTTTGAGTTTTTATCAATAATAGCAACATACTTTCATTTATTTTTACCAATACTAGCTTCATAATCCACACATCATGTTTGCTGGGATCGGTAATAATACGAAAACATATAGCCATTTCTCATTATTTTCAAAGTATGTTGCTACTTGCTACTATTGCTAAAAGAGTGAAAGTATGTAATTACTTGGGCAATTATCCCAAAATATAAGTATTACATATTTTGGTCTCAAACTTCATATTTGGTTCCAAATAGCAAGTATTTTCATAAATTTGAGCAATTTCCAAACATACATCTATACAGAATTGACTGCACTCCAACAGACAAAGCTTCTATAAACAAGACACAATCTCGTAACTCAGATCGAGAACACAAACTGCATCACAAAAGCAAGCTACTGACATGCTTGCAGAGAGACTTACAACTGAAGGATGAATATGAACATGAAACAGCATGTCAGGTAGGCTTCCAGTTCAATCTCTGTTTAATAACGAGTGGACGATCAACCACAATTCGATGCACTGGAACTCTTCTTCTAGCTGATAGTATTTCATTCAGTTGGTCAATTTGGATGAGAAGCTGCTTTATTTTCTGCAAACAAAACAGCACAGTTACAACAAAATTGACAGCAAGCCGAAGAAGCAATAATAATGTGAACGCAATAATACAAAGAGGCAAAGCTTTCACTGAGCAGTCATATATACAACATAATACTCACTCCATGCCCACAGGGCTTATGAAGTGGCTGCAACTTGCTCAGAGTATTAAGTTAGGATCTAGCACTTGTCTATTGCTGACAAGCAATAATATGAGTTTGCTTAGGTTTTGAAAAATAGCTCAGCGGACATGCATAATGCTTAAAAAGTTTCATCATCCCTGGTGTGATTTACCAGGCAGTGCAACAATTTCAGGTATTACATGAGTTTCACAATATTTCCAGTTTCGAAAGTTTCCACGTTAGAAGTATCTACTAGCATACCTACTCATCACCAAATAATATGACTCAATCACATCTAAAAGATTATTGTAAGTTTATTTTTAAGGGATTTAGAAAATTTGCCACTAATCAAACCGAACATTGCAATTTTCATGAGACAAAGGGAGTACATATGTGAACTTCTGTAGTTCAATCTGTAGAAAAGTGCATAGCCTAACAATATCCAGGTATAATATAAGTATCTATGTCCCTAGTTGAGCTCAAGAAATCACATGAAAACCCCAACAACCCACCTTTCTTCTTAGTGGGCATAATTTATCTGAATGTATTTGACCCTTGCCCATCAAAACAAGTATTACTCATTCTCACAGCTAAACTAGATCAGTGGAAATTTTCTGAGGTAATCCATAATGTAAGCATCCAGCTTACATACGAAGAGTTGTTTGAAAAGCTAGCCAATCATGAAAGATGGAGTGTTTCGTTACAAGTCATAACTGTTGTTGCCAACAAGAACAAGGCCCCAATAAATGACCATGGTAACTTATAGCGGGTTGAATCAACAACCTTAAAACACTCGGTATATCATTTCATTAATGCCCGTCCGGCAAGGTATCAGAAATAAAAATATAGAGCAATGATTACGACATGCAAATGCGCTAAGTATATCAGGCAAGTAGGCAACATATGGATGGGAAATGTTGATATAGGCAGAGCTTTTCCAAGCCAATGGACACACATCATTAAAAACTTTAACCCTTGTGTGCGGGTCTTGTAAACATGACTCAAACTCTACATAGACAGCCTATCCTCATAAAATGTACAACTGAACTACACAAAAGTCAAAACCCTCTGTCAATATTCAGCCTTTCTTATATCCACCACAAACTTTACACACATCATATAGTTATTAACAATGCTAGCAAACGCAAGTTGATAAAAATATGCTAGTGAACACTCCATGTTAGAAATTGGGTAACAGTTTTAATGATAATGTCCTCAAATTGTGTATGTTCACTTTCCAAATAAAGTATCTCGACCCTCTAATGCCTAGGTATCACGAAATCCTTTTGGGATATATAAAAAAGAATACTTAGTTTTTAGGCACAAGAGAAGTAAGCAAAACAAAGAGATTATGTTAGTTTTCCATATGTTCTAATGAGACAACCACGTCTTTGTCGTGGTTGGATGCATTTTAGCTAAAACGAGTGTGCAGTCCACACTTCCGTAATTTGTATCCGAGCTTAATATGAAATCCACTCGTCTCTAGTAAATCACAATCATCTAAAATAGCTGATGACACAAAAATCAGCAACACGCCATTGAGATGAAGAAAGCTAATGTTACCTCACATTCTAACAACCATATCTAAAACTAGTTATTATTCTAAACGGATATTAGAAGACACTTGGGAATTAGGATCATAAAACAATGAAAAATAATGACTAGTAGGCATTTTGGTGGTGGTAGTATAAAACAAACAAACCTCGTCTTTCTGATTAATAAGAAGCATCATTCGCTCATTCGCCTCCTTCCGAACTCTCCTCTTCCACCTCTGCCACCGTATTCCAATCACCCCAACCACGAAAACCGAAAGCACAGCCGCAAATGACCAAACACCAACTTTCCCACGAATACCATACAAAACCCTCAAAACCCCACTTCTCAAAACTGACATCACCCCATTACTACTTCCACCTTCCGGGTGATCATTTGGTATTTCAGTATCATTACCACCAGTTTCCTGTTCATTTGGTAGCTCAGTTTCTTCAACTCCCAAAGAAGAAGAAGATGATGAAACTGGTTGGTGATCATTGTGTGGTGGTGGAGTGACGGGTAAATTTTCGTGGTGGCTTGGAGGGAAAACTGAAGGGACCAAAACGACGTCTTCTTCGTCTGAATGAGTGGTTGCTGTTGTTGTTGATGACCCAGAAATTGCTTCCCAGTCATTATCCTCCATTAGGTTCTTTGACTTCTTTCTAGACAGATGGTGACTTCAGTCAGTGTATGTGAGCTTCATATTCTCTTTGTACTTGATCCATTTAAGTCAGTCAACTGTTGTACATTAGTTATACTATTTGTAGTTTTAATGTCGAGTTCAGTAACAACAAGTCGTTGTAGTATAGTGGTAAGTATTCCCGCCTGTCACGCGGGTGACCCGGGTTCGATCCCCGGCAGCGGCGTCATAGCTTTTTTGGTTTTTGTTAGTCCTCTTTGTTTTGCTATTGGGCTTTTTGCGGCCATTATTTGCTCTTATTTTGTTCTTTTTCCAGTTCTAACGTATGCAAATATGGTTGCTTCGAGAAAGAATGATGCTTTTCAAAGGAGTTACATTTTCTTCCCATAAATAGAATATCATATTTACGTGTTATTGTTGTACAAGTTATATAAAGTAGACTATTCTTATGTAACAATAAGTGATTTGTTGTGACAGTTGAGTTTCAGGGCTACATGGGTATACATTTATATTTCTCAAGAAATGTTGGAAGCTTATAGGTGAGGATGTGTGTGAAGCTGTGAAAGAGTTTTCTAGAATGGGAAAAATTAATGCAACTTTGATTACTCTGGTACCTAAAATCTAGACACCAAACAAAGTGTTTGATTTTAGGCTCATTGCCTGTTGCAATGTACTATATAAGTGCATTAGCAAAGTACTCACAAATAGGATTAAAAGTGCTTTGAAGAAGCTAGCAAAGTTGAACCAAGGTGCCTTTATTTGGATAGGCAATTCTAAGGACAACATCCTACCGTCATAAGAGTTGCTTAAGGGTTATAGTATAAAGCGTTTTCAAGATCGGGATCTTACCCAGGATTATTTTCGCTTTTGCAAGATCGTGATCGTAAGATCAGATCGGGATCTTAAGATCATACTCTAGTGTTATTTCTTAATAGTTTTTGTAATATTATACAAATCTACAAATTATTATACATTATAAACACAAAATATTATGAATGTATCATAAAAATGTTGTCCTAAATTATGATTATGAAATGTTTAAAAAGATTAACATGTTGTTTCTTTTATTCTTAAAAAAAACAACCCATAAATTTGTAGTTTTTTATAGTTTGTAATTCGAGAAAAGTAAGATCGGATCGGATTAGATCTTAAAATCGTATAGTCAAGATCGGGATCCTATAATATCTTAAGCTTGCAAAGATCCTATGTAGGATCCGAATCGTTTTTGCTTTGCAGTATCGTAAAATCGTAAGATCCTAAGATCAGGATCGAGATCCTGACAACTATGGTACAAAGAATGGCCCAAAAGATGCTCCTTAAAAATTGATTTGCAGAAGGCATATGACACAATCAACTGGACTTTTTCTAGAAACTATTTTGAAGAATTTTGCGTTTCACTAGAGCAAATGGTTCAATGGATCATGAAGTGTGACTCAACAGTTGCATTTACAATATGTATTATGGGAGAGCCATGGGTATTTCAATGGTGGAAGAGGGTTGAGGCAAGGGGACCCAATTTCCCCCTACTTACTCACTTTGGTAATGGAAATCCTCACTATGTTGATGCAAAGAAAGATTAGACAAAGTAATCACTTTAAGTATCATCATGGGTGTACGAAAATGAATCTGACTAATATCTGCTTTGTGGACTCACTTGGTATTATAAAAGAGGCTTTGGATGAGCTTTGTGTTGTTTCTAGATTGTTGCCTAACATTAATAAAAGCACTATCTTTTTTGGCAGTATGTAAAATATGGAGAAAGCTAATATTAAAAGCATTATGCATTTTAGTTCAAAGAAGGTTCTTTACCCACAAAGTATCTCGGGGTTCCTCTAATTAAAAAATATTGGGAGTGAAAGATTGTAAAGTACTTGTAGACAAGATCAAACACAAAACTAAAGATTGGAAGAATAGATATCTCTCATATTGAGGCATATTAAAATTGATAGATGTTGTAACTAAATCAATGAGTGTTTATTGGGCTTCAGTGTTTCGAATTCAAAAATAGTGATTAAGGAGATAAATAGGATCCTCAAAAATATTATGGAATTGTGGGGATTCTGCAAATGGAAAAGCTATAGTGGCATGGAAGTAAGTATGTAAACCAAAACAATATGGAGCTTTGGGCATTATATCTTTTGATAATTGGAACGAAGCTTTACTAGAAAAGCATATATGGAATATTGCATCAAAAAAGGACTCTTTATGGGTGAAATGGGTCCACTTAAAAATGTTAAAAGAACATAGCATTTTGGTATGTGCAGAGCAGTGAGACAAATAGAGGAATTGGAAATGTATGTTGTGTGTTAGGGATAAGGTGGCAATGAGAATGAAGTATAAAGTAAAGAATGAGAGAGATATTGCAATGTGGACAAGTAGAAAAAATGTGGCCAATTCAGTTTAGGATCCACAATGCCTGACTCATCCTGCAAACAGCCTGTGGATGGAAGATTGGAATGCCCGAGCACACTGTAAGCAACTTTGAACCAGTTTATTGAGATCTAGGATTAGTGAGTTGTGAAAGATGAAACTACTTGGTCCTAGCTTTATAGATCTCATGTAAATTGGTTCAAAAATATGGTGTGTAGATTGTTGGTATATAAGTATTAGATGGTTGGATTTGGTTTTAGAACTTTATGTGATATCTATTTCTAGATGATACCTTTTTCTGATAAGATCTGAAAACTAAATGTGGGGATGTAGCTACATTTGGTTTGAGAAAATCTTGCAAGGAAGAAGTGTAGTCTAGGAATAGTGGATATCCATAGAGTTCTCTTGATATAAATGGTAAAGTTCACTTCATGGTGATGCCTTGTCATTAAGTTCAGATAATGTTGTATGGTGTTTAGATTGTCTGTGACTATATGTGCAAGGAAATATAGCACTGTGAGGTTATGAACTAGAACTAAGTGATACTATTCTATGATGATGCCTGTTTGTGATAGGATCTTGTAGCTATATGTGTGAGGATGTGGCTGCATAGGGCTGCAAGGTAATCTTACAAAAGGAAATGTAGTCATAGTCTTAGTATATCCTTAGTTGCTTGGTGACAAAGGTGAAGGAAAGGTGATCATGGAATATGGCCTGTGTTTGAGTCTGCGTGGCCTCTCAGTTTATGTTGCAGAATGTATGTCCCATAAATATTTGTTGTTTGTGGCACTTAAAGGGGTGTTTGGGAAATGTCCATCATCTTTTAAATGTGTTTGTATTGTAAATAATGATTTTGAAGTAATTGTTCACCTTTTCATAAAAAAATAATAAGTGATTTGTGTAATATAAAAGTTTTAGTTACTCTTTCACTTTCACGTAAGCATAATTTGATAATCAGTTAGAAAGAGCTTGTCATCCTACAGGACATAGTTGTGGTTCTTGTTACATAATAAAATGTATGAGTCGAGATATTATTAAACACATTTCTGTACAAGCCATCTCAATTCTCGTAAAGCAGAAGAAGGTAAGCTATGTGTACCACTTGCAAGAAGGTAAACCCTGTTGATTAGTCCGTCAAAATGTTAGAAATCATAAGGTCAAAATGTTAGAAATCATAATTATTAAAAAAAGAAGAAAAATATTGTGATTTAAAGGAATTTAATAGTTGACCATATTAAAAACTTGTCTTGATAGTTAGGTGATTGCACTCACCAAATTATTTATAGTTTTTCTGTATTGACGTACATGTTGATGAATCGCTAATTACTTGTACTGAACATGTAACAAGTGAAACAAATATGATATTTATCCGAGTTAGAAACAAACAAACGCAAGTGTTAACTCTTGAGCAGTTTTAGTCAAGGTTTCTGATGTGGGTATATAGCATATGTTATACATCATTCGCACTTATCTACAACTGTCACTTTGGATCCTTTACCTAGTGATCATTGTTGAATAAACTGGTCAAACCTTCCTCTATATGTTCAGGGACTAATTCTGTCAATCACAAAACTATACTAACACTAACATATCTGGTTTGTTCTGTGTTTGTCTCTTTATACTTGTGCACGGACTAAAGATGGACAAGAGCATTGTTGCTGCCTATATATACTCACCTCTACTACTGCAACTTCACACACACAAGTCGTCTTCTCCAACGACTCCCTCAGCCTCTCTGATATTCTCCTATTGTATAGCTAGGCTGATCTATCATCTTGATCAAGCCTAGATTGTATTCTGATTGATTGCTCACACCTGGTGACAATCTTAGTATTTCTCTCTTGTATTGTAATATGATACTCACTGTTTTGAATCAAGGGGTGGTTGGTTGGATTCTATCTTGGTGTTCTTATAATTTCTACATGGTATCATAGCTTAGGCTCTGATCGATTGGTAATTTCGTTGTCTAGGGTTTCATCCAATTTTTGGGGGTTCTTGAAATTGGGGTGAGATCTGATCGATTCTTGGTTAATTCAACATTCATGTTGGGTTAATTGCTGTTTGTGGTGGTTTCTGGTGATTTCTGGTAAATTAGGGTTTGAATCTGTAAACCCTAATTTTTCTGATTTGGGGGTTATTGTTTCTGGTGTCTGGTGATTATTGGGACCTTATTCTTTCACAATATCTCTTAACTAAGTGAATTAAGAGTATTGTGATTTCTTTCCGCCGGTTCTTCTTATTATAGCTCTGTAAGTATTCTTTCTTCTCCTAAAAATTACTTAGTTTTAGTTAAGGGGGTGCAAACGGTGTGATTAACTCCTTGATTTGCCTCCTTGAGAGGTGTGAATACCTGCTCTGGTCACACCCAGTTCCCTTGGCTGGACTTTGTAATTTTTTGGTGCAAGTTTTATCTTCTTGCAAAGTTTTTTGTTAGTACTTTACTCTGTTGTTTATCTGCTAATAGCTTATCTATTACTTATTATGGCTCCTGGTACTAGTGATGTTGATCTGATTAGTAATCTTGACTTGGGAAATCCTTTGCATCTTCATTCTAATGATATTAGTACAACATCTATTGTATCTATTAAACTTATTGGTACTGAAAATTATAGAGTTTGGTCTACTGCTATAAAATTGGCTATTAATACTAGGAATAAAGCTGGCTTTATTAATGGTAAATATGTTAAAGCTACTTATGCTTCTAGTGATGTTATCTCTAATCAATGGGAGAGATGCAATTCTATTGTGTTGTCTTGGATCTTAAATTCTGTGTCAGAAGATTTATATCTTGGTCAAATCTTTTCTGAAAATGCTACTAAGGTATGGGCAGAACTTAAAGAGACTTATGATAAACTTGATGGTTCTATTATTTTGAGTCTTATGCAAAAAATTAATAATTTTAGACAAGGAGAATTAACTGTGTCTGAATATTATCATAAGCTCAACTCATTATGGAGAGAATTTGATATTATGACAAAATTGCCTATGTGTACTTGTGTTGCTAGAGAAGATGTGCTAAAACATAATCTACTCATGAAACTTATGCAATTTCTTATGGGTCTTAATGAAATCTATCAGCGTATCAGAAGTAGTATTCTCTCTAGAGAAACTCTTCCTGATGTTAAGGATGCTTTTGTTACTATTTCCGGAGAAAAGTCTCATAGAGGCATTGCCTCTTCTTCTACTGGTTCTGATTCTAAATCTCAAATTGCTGGATTTGTTTCAAAAACAAATTGGACTAATAATGGAAAAAAAGAGATTTGAAAATAAGAAGAGTTCTGTTAATGATAATAAGAAGTTGTTAATACTGGGAATAATAACAATAATAGGGGACCTAATCCAAACTTACTTTGTACTAATTGTGGTAAAATTGGTCACACTATTGATAGATGCTTTGAAATTATTGGATTTCCCCTGGTTATAATAAAAATCCTGGTAAAAAACAAATTAACTTCAAAACTTCTTATAATGCTAATGCTTCATCTGTGGAAAACGGTTCTTCTATGTCTATCACTAATGAACAGATGAAGAAATTAATGAGTCTTATGAATGATATGCCTTCTAGCAGTATGCAAGCAAATATGGCAGGTATACCTAGCTTTATGAACAATAATGTTTTCTTTAACATAAATTTTCATAAGTTTTATAACAACAATACTGCTTTGTGTAAAGATAGTATTGGGTGGATTATTGATTCAGGGGCAAACCAACACATGACTATTAATACTCTTAATATGTTTAGCATTGTTGATATTTCGATTTAAACCTTCATGGGACATCCTAATGGTACGCTTGCTAAAATCAAATATATTGGTAATCTAAAACTTTCTGATAAAGTCACTTTATATGATGTGTTGGTAGTTCCTGAATATTGTGTTAGTCTATTATCTGTGTATAAACTAATTAAAGACAGTAGAATGTTTGTTGGATTTGATGAATCTAAATGTTACATTCAGGATTTGACTCAAAATAAAATCATGGGGACTGGTAGTGAAAATGGTGGTCTCTATTTGTTTGATACTCCATCTCCTATTTCTTCTAAACATCAAACAATAGGTAATATGTCTGTTACTTGTTATGTTTCTAAGTCCTTGTGGCATAACAGACTTGGTCATCCCTCTGACCAAGCTGTGAATATGCTTCAATCTGATCTTAAGTTCACTAAAGATTCTCATGTGTCTCCTTGTGACATCTGCCACAAAGCCAAACAGACCAGGGAATCCTTTCCTATTAGTGATCATAAGAGTTCTTCTATTGGTGATCTTGTGCATATAGACCTTTGGGGTCCTTACAAGGTCACTAGTAGAGAAGGATTTAGATATTTTATGACCATTGTTGATGATTTTACCAGTTTGTTGGATCTATCTTATAAAATCTAAATATGAGGTTTATAACTTGTTTATTAGCTATGTTAATCGATTCTAAATCAATTTAAGTGTGGTATTAAACCGTGAGATCGATAATGGTACCGAATTTGTTAACAATAAAATGAGTAATTTGTTTAACAGCCTGGGTATTACTCATCAAACTACTTGTGCTTATACTCCTCAGCAAAATGGGATTGTTGAGAGAAAGCATAGGCACTTATTAAATGTTGCTAGAAGCTTGTTGTTTCAAAGTGGTATTCCTTTAAGTATGTGGCCTGAATGCATTTTAACTGCTGCCTATCTAATTAACAGGTTACCATCTTCTGTTCTGAGTGGAAAGTCTCCTTTTGAGCTGGTGTATGGTCAAAAACCAAAACTTTCTCATCTGAGATGTTTTGGTTGTTTGTGTTTCTCTTCTATTCTTAATAATTCTGATAAATTTGCTTCTAAATCTGAAAAATGTGTCCTCATTGGTTTTTCTACAACAAAAAAGGCTTATAAGGTTTACAGTCTTGAGTCTAAACTGATTTCTTATTCTAGAGATGTTCAATTTTATGAAACTGTTTTTCCATTTAAAATGAATACTCAACTACAAACTGATAAGGCTTCTGAAACTACACTCAATGATCTAAAATTTTTCAATGAGAAACACATAGATCAAAATCCCAATGATGAGATGAGAGGTTCTAATACATCCAATGATGATGGTTGTGCCTATTCATGCCCTAGAAGTACACATACTTCTAATGATGGTGAGAATACTGGTATGGCAACATCCATAGATGACAATAATCTATCTGAGGGAAGTGCCCCTACTAATCTTAACATAACTCAATTTGTCTCTACTCAGAACACTAGTCATGAGCAGCCTGTTCTTAGAAGGTCTAGTAGGGACTCTAGAATGCCTGCTAAGTTTAATGATTATGTTGTGAGTAGTAATGTAAAGTATGGGCTTGAGAAATATGCATGTTACTCTAATCTAAGTCCTGCAAATTATTGTTTATCTAACACTTTAAACAATTTGTTGAGCCTACCTCTTATGAGGAGGTCGCTAAAGATATTAATTGGGTTCAGGCTATGAATAATGAGATAATCGCTTTAAAAGAAATAACACTTGGATCGAGTGTGAACTTCCTAAAGGAAGGAAAACCATCGATAGTAAGTGGTTATGGAAAATTAAATATAAATCCTCGTGAAATTGATAAATATAAAGCAAGGGTTGTTGCCAGAGGCTTTAGCCAGAGGGAGGGACTTGATTATAGAGAAACTTTCAGTCCTGTTGTTAAAATGTCCATTGTGAGATGTATGATTACTATTGCTGTTTGTAATAATTGTAGTATTTTTCAATTAGATGTTAATAATGCATTTCTATATGGTGATTTAACTGAGGATGTCTATATGACTCTTCCTCCGGCTTTGATGATCATAAGTCTAAAATTGTGAAGCTTAATAAATTCTATATGGCCTTAAACAGCTCCTAGACAATGGAATGCTAAACTTACTTTAACTCTTAGTGAAAATGGTTTTATGCAGTCTAAATTTGACTACTCTCTATTCACTAAGAGGTCTGGAAATGTGTGTCTGATTATGCTTGTGTATGTTGATGACATTATCATTACTCGAAATGATGTTAGTGAAATTGAGAAGTTTAAAGTGTTCTTAAAAACTAAATTTCAAATCAAATATCTAGGAAAGATGAAATACTTTCTTGGAATTGAAGTTTTAGAAAATGATAGTGGTGTGTGTCTCAGTCGAAGGAAGTACTGTCATGAGCTTTTGCATGAATATGGCTTACTTGCTGCTAAACCCGTTGATTCTCCTTTGCCTGAGAACACCACTCTAAATCATATTGAATCTGATGATGACAAAGCTTTATTTAATATAGGTAATTATCAAAAGCTTGTTGGGAAATTAATCTATCTAACTAATACAAGACCTGACATTGCCTACTCTGTTCACTGTTTAAGCCAATTTATGCATGCTCCCTTACAATCTCACTTGAATGCTTCTCTTAGAGTTTTGAGATACTTAAAAAGATCTCCTAGTAATGGCATTCAAATTAATGCAAATGGGAATCTTAAGCTTAAAGCTTATGCAGATTCTGATTGGGCTAGATGCCCAGTTACTAGAAAATTTGTTTCTGGTTATTGTGTGTTTTTGGGTGACTCTTTTGTGACTTGGAAAAGTAAAAAGCAATATACCTTGTCTAGGTCATCCTCTGAAGCTGAGTATAGATGCATGGCCTCTGCTACTTGTGAAATTATTTGGCTTGCTAATGTGCTTGGTGACATGGGTGTTAAAAACTTGTTACATGTAGTCTTGCACTGGGACAATAGTCCTGCTCTGCAGATTGCTGGTAATCTACTTTTCCATGAGAAAACTAAGCACTTTGAAATTGATGTTCACTTAGCTAGAGAAAAAGTCTCTGCTGGGGTTATTAGAACTGAGAAGATTCACACTTCTCAGCAAATTGTTGATATCCTGACTAAAGCCTTGGATATTAAGCAACACAAGTGGCTTTGTGATAAGCTTGGTATTATGGACATGTTTAAGGTTGAAGGTTTGAGGGATGGTGTTGAATAAACTAGTCAAACCTTCCCTCTATATGTTCAGGGACTAGTTCTGTCATTCACATAACTATACTAAGACTAACATATCTGGTTTGTGATGTGTTTGTCTCTTTATACTTGTTCAGGGACTAAAGATGGACAAGAGCATTGTTGTTGCCTATATATACTCACCTATACTACTGCAACTTCACACATACACAATTCGTCTTCTCCAACGACTCCCTCAGCCTCTCTGATATTCTCCTATTGTATAGCTAGGCTGATGTATCATCTTGATCAAGCCTAGATTGTATTCTGATTGATTGCTCACACCTTGTGATAATCTTAGTATTTCTTTCTTGTATTGTAATCTGATACTCACTGTTTTGAATCAAGGGGTGGTTGGTTGGATTCTATCTTGGTGTTGTTATAATTTCTACACTAATAGCCAACACATCCCTTACCCTTGCATGTTTTAACAGGCCACTAATAATTTATTTCAGTAGATTTTACTTAATAAAGTAAGAAATGACTCAGTAATTCATCGTTAGTTAATATAAAGTGTTAAAAAGTTCAAAAAATTTATAAAACATACAAATGTCAAGTCGTTGCAGTATAGTGGTAAGTATTCCCGCCTGTCACGCGGGTGACCCAGGTTTGATCCCCGGCAACGGCGTTTTTTCTTTTTCAAATTTTATTCTTTTCAGCTTTGTCTATTGGCTTTTTTAATGGCCCTTATTTTAGGCCAATGCTAATGGCTCGGCTGGTTGCCACCCCAACCGAGCACACGACCATAACTTGCCACAAGCCCAACCGAGTGTGACCGATCAAACCTCACTCTTTTCATTGTTTCGGTTTGTCTGCCAACCGAAACAATTACACATCTCCCCATGTATTTTCTAGCCGTTGGAACATATCACAAACAATAATTCGTTCTTTCAAGAAACTATCTACAAAGATGTTACCCATCATCGAGAAGTGGTCGACATGCTGAAGCTTCTAGATTATGCGTTTGACATAAAATAAATGTCATCGACACGAACTACAAAAATGTTACACATATGAAGCTTTCGACATGCTGAGATATTGGTATCAAGAAGGATTTATGTTTGTTTGTTGGTTCTAGATTTGTATCAAGAAGGAAAGTTTACCCGGATAAGGTTTGGATTTTGGAGAACAAAGGTGGATGGTGGATATGTGGTGCATATGGATGTGGTTTTGGTTTATGTGAAATAATAGTTTATATCTGGCCTTCAAAATAACGAGTACTACTAGCTTATTTGTGACGTTTACAAAAAGCAAATAGGAATGTATTACTATTTTCTAAAAAATTAAAGTGTGCCTTTTTTTTTCTTTTTTTTTTTTTGTGGTGATTTTTGTACATTGGATACCCACAAAGCAAAAAGTAATGTGTTTTATTTGCCAAACTCATAAAATAAATGTGATATTGTAGCAACATTAATGACACAAATAAAATAAATGTGATTGTTTTGTTGAATGTATGATACATACTCTTGCATTAACAAAAAGAAAAAAGTCAACAACTTTTTGATACTACATTAATGGCACATAGAAAGTAAATGCATAATTCAAATATGTAAAATAGATTATAGTAATTACACAAAAAGGATATAGTATGGACACACTTCTCCAATTTTTTGAACGTTGGGACATTTAATTACAAAAAAAAAAAAAAAAAAAAAATGCGTTTAAACTCTACTTTTCATTCTATAAAATCCTCTTATCTTCATCGGTTTTTTTATATTTCTCTTCTTCATTCTATCATCCATTACCAACTCAAAAATATGAATGACAATTAATTTTTCTTTGATGATGATCTAGATGACCTGGTTAATAGTTAACCTTCGAGTTTTTAAAAGACGCCGATTTGCTTATTAATCATATTTCTAATGCTAAAATCCCCAAAGCCCCACGAGCACCGATAGAAAGAGATCGTTACGGTACTCATGATCGGTTAGTGGTGGCTTACTTCGCTGACAATCCAATGTACGACGAAACAACATTCCATACGCGGTTCCGAATGAGCCGAAACTATTCACAAGCATTGTTCAAGAATTAAGTGATACTTTGCCGTATTTTCGACATAGTTCTGATTGTACGGGAAAACTTGGCATTTCCCCGTTGATCAAGAGTACTTCTGCAATTAGGCAGCTAGCATACGGCATCGTTCCAGATCAAATAGATGAATATCTGCAAATTGGTCGTAAAACTTCTAGTGATTGTCTCGAGAAGTTCTGTGATGGGGTTTTGCAGTTATATGGAGAAGAGTTTTTGCGAAAGCCTACATAAACCGATGTCGAAATGCTCTATGCTTTCCACGAGCAGGCACATGGGTTTCCTAGGATGTTAGGAAGCATCGATTGTACTACACTACGTGAACAGACGGAATGGCAAAAACAAGATAAAATGGAGAAAGACATCATGTACTACACTACGTCCCATGAGAATTTGACCGGGAAAGCACTAGCTGGTGCATAGCCATGAAGCAAAAAATCAAGGAGCGCTACAGTTTAGACTATTAGTTTAAGTTATTTTAGTTTTTATCGTCATGTTTTTTTTAGTTGCATTGTTATCGTCATTTTTTTTATTTTTTTTATTTTTAAGTTGAATTGTTATTGTAATGTTTTTAATTACGAAGGAAATTTTAGTTATAAAAAAAATTACGGTCGTTATTGTGGTCACCACTAGCAAGTTATTGTTGGGTGTAGTGTTGCAGAGAGAAAGCTGATGTGACGCAGATGTGGAAGGGTGACCACAATTTTTGTGGTTGCCATTAGCATTGGCCTTACATCTACAATCTTCTTTGCAACTATTTGTCGAGACAGAACAAACGTTTTCTAACGAGACAAAATATCATAATTACACGTAACCTTCATATACAATCGACTGTTCTTGTGCAATGAAAAGTTTAAATTAATCCTTATGTAAGCCTTCATAATCAAATAGAAAGGACTAGTAAGATATTTGGGGTATGATCTTGCTCTGTAAATTTGAATTGTGGTTTGACATCAACATTCTATTAATTTTACATGCTTTTTTTATCACTCCTCGGTAATTTTATTTTTAATACATTATTATGTGTCAAGCGGTCGAACACTCATGTTTACACTTGCAAGACGAAACAATATTATGATATAAAGGAAGGAAATGTGTAGGAGGAGAAGAAAATTGATGATCAATAAAGAATTACATGTTTTTATTGACACAAAGAAGATTAACAACGTATAAAATGATTTATGTAACATTAAAACATATATAAACGAAAGTAATTGCAAGAATAAACTTTATTGCAAAATAAAAAAAACGTTGAATTTAAAGGCATTAAGGCGACTTCATGATGATACAACCGTCAATATTGTCTTGTTATTGTGCTTTAATAAGGTTTTGGGGGTGGGGGAGACTTGTTTTTGTAAACCGGAGAAGGTGAAGGAGGAGGTGGGGAATTGTAAACATAAGGAGGCGGTGGAGACGGCGACGGAGGAGGGGGAGACTTATAAATGTATGGAGGTGGTGGAGAATGTATTGGAGGCGGGGGAGACTTGTACATGTATGGAGGTGGTGGGGAATGTTTTGGAGGAGGGGGAGACTTGTAAATGTATGGAGGTGGTTGAGAATGTTTTGGAGGAGGGGGAGACTTGTACACGTATGGAGGCGGTGGAGAATATTTTGGTGGAGGGGGAGACTTATAAACGTATGGAGGTGGTGGGGAATGTTTTGGAGGAGGGGGAGACATGTATACGTATGGAGGCGGCGGAGAATGTTTTGGAGGAGGGGGAGACTTGTACACATTTGGAGGAGGTGGGGAAAATTTTGGAGGAGGGGGAGACTTGTAAACGTATGGAGGTAGTGGAGAGTGTTTTGGAGGTGGGGGAGATTTGTACACGTATGGAGGCGGTGGAGAGTGTTTTGGAGGTGGGGGAGAGTTGTACACGTATGGAGGCGGTGGGGAATGTTTAGGAGGAGGGGAGACTTGTAAATATATGGGGTGGTGGGGAATGTTTTGGATGTTGGAAATGTATATATTTACAAACATGTGAATGTCCGGATTCGAACTCGTGACCACGGATTGCACACATTAGCGAATGAGAATTAAAGTTAATAATTAATGTTTATGTTTACGATTAATTATTACACATTAAGTCCGTTAACGATCGTTAAGTATTTAACGGAAAAATGACTAACGACCGTTAATGGAAAAGAAGGACTAGAAATGGAAACTTGGAAAAGTTATGGAATGGGCTTTGGGCTTGCTTTGGTGGCCGGCCATAGGGGCTTAGAAAAGCCTAATCCTCTAACTTGTTCCCTAAGTTTACCTACTAGTATATATAGAGGGGTAGGTTCTAGGGTTTCATACACTTGTGCATTGAATTAACCTAGATCTCCTCTCTTCTCTTTCTTTTGCATAGCTTGGCCGAAAACCCCATTTGTTAGGGAGTTCGGTTTTGGTTTTGCATATCTTACACCAATAAGAGGGCTTGTGTTAGATCTAGCAATCGCTGATTCGTTGGTTAATTCGTTTTATTGTACAAGAACGTGGTTGTAAGACATTATTCTTACACCATTAAGTACTTCTTTGGTTTGCTTTGCTCGAGGGTGGTTTGCTTTGCTCGAGGGATTTGATATTCGCAAGAGGTACGTTACGCATACTTTCAGTTAATTAATTTATTCGCAAGAGGTACGTTACACCATTAAGTTTATTTTTCTTGTAAAAATACCCTTGTTACACATAACAAACAAGCAAGTATTTGAAAAAAATAAACAAATAAACAATGAAACATGTATTTTTAAGAATAGTAATCATAATCGTTTAATTGATGATGACTTTGGTACAAATGACTGAACGGCTCACCCATGAGAATGAACTAATAAAAGGGGTTTAAAGAAGTGCGCATAGTCACATCGAAAGGATGTCTAAGGTTGTGCTTTAGCGTGCACAGTCCTCCGCCCTCTGTAAGTTCGAATGGAGCTACTTAGTAAGCCATTAAATGTGCAAGCTCATCTTAAGGCGAATTAGTTTTAATTCCATGCGCCACTTCGGTGGTAATTATCCGAAACACTAAGTGTTTACACTTATGCAAAAGTACGGTATAATGGATGATAATTAACACTAAATTCCTTGATTGGTGAAACCAATACCTCAATTAAAGTTTGATGATGAAAACTTAAACATTAAAACAAGATATAAATGTTTTAATAAAACCTATGTTACGAAGATGAATGCATGACATCTTTGTACATATTTGATTTTACATCAAAACTATTACCCTTTAATTTAAGTTATATGCCATCCAACGAAACGGAAACACCTAAGATTATTTTTTATTTGCGTGAGACCGTGACTTAGATCGTAATCAAAGGGTAAAATGTCCACGTGTCGTGAGAACGGGCATGGACGATTTTGCGCTTTCTTAAGTTGGACAACTTAATTGAGTTTTGTAGTGAGCCGACAACTCAAGGCATAAGATGGGATAAAACATGTTTACATGGCAATTGAAATTGGCTATATGTAAATCCCATAAATCTAGGAATTGCAATTGAAATTGGCAATTGAGCAAAAGCTCTACCACTTTGTATAAGGTTCATTACTAGCGGATCAACCGATGTGATGAGATTATGACAATTTGGATCCTAGTTTTTCGTTGAAAATTAAATGGTTATATGCTTATGAACCATGGGTAATTAATTTTCTTGAAAAGGTTAATTATCGAAAATACTAAATTGAATTTTGTAATTCTTTTGAATGTATAATTGCAACATTTAACCGTAAACGAAGTTAGTCTTTGATCAATAAATTGTTCCATTCTGCTTTCAAACAAATGTTTGATCGAGAATAATTTACCGAAAAGACAAACGAAGTCTCTTTCCATGGGAGAAGCATGAGACTCAATCCTATTCCTTTTCATGAATGAGAAAGGTATAATAGGAACATTTGAATTGTCTAAATTCTAAATGTAACTCATAGCAATGAATTGCACATCTTATTTTCCATAAAGATTTCATTACCTTCATTTGGTGAATGAATTCTTTTGTAACAACATGAATGTTGGTTAACCGGAAAATATGTATGTGAGTTACTAAATTAGAAGCTAGACTAATTACCGCAAAATTGGTAAAAGGCAAACTAGCATATTTTATCTAGTTGTTTTGCTTTAACCTTTAAAGGTGCTACATACCATTATGGGGATGGTAGGCACATAAGGAAGAAATTGCATACCCAATTTTTCAAGTTAATGACATTGATGGATAACCCATCATTCAAAGAGTAGAATACACCTTTTAGTACCTTAGTAATGATTACGTATGGTTCTTCAAAGGTGTAGGAAAGTAAAAAGCAAGCAAGTTGTTTTCATCGGTTATGCAACACTTACAATGTTGTCGATTCGATTGGGAGCATTTGTGTTGCATTCTTGAATAAGAAGTTGTTTTAATGATTTCTAATTCAGGGGAGCTACAAGCCTTATTTCCGTGTAGTAACCCGCATTATCTTCAAAGATAATTACTTTCCAATTGTAGACACTTATGTTTTTAAGGAAAGTCATGTGCGTTTCCTTACTAAACAATATAGTTCTACATCTACTTGTTATATCTATGACACAAATCATATTAATCGAATAAACGAACGTGTATCGTGTTGTTTATCTGCTACATGATGTTGTTCCATGCACAAGTGGGAGAAATCTTTATTGTGTGCAAGGTACAACACATATAAATATGATTTAAATAGATTCTCTTGACCGCAAGGTAAGAGAGTAACGTTCAATAGGAATTATACATTTTATATGTGTGATTGCCACATTAAGAACATGTGTCAAGATGATAACAAAGACTACTTTATTTTCAAAATTTATGTCATTCAATATTTAAGAAACACTTGTAGTTACAATTTATGTTACGTGAGAACGTGAACTAGATTATAGCTCAAGGTAAAATATCCACGTGTCGTGAGAACGAGCATGGATGATTTTGCGCTTTCTTCGTTGAATTTTCATGGAATGACATAATTAAATGAAGTAATCTAATACTACTTTGAATTTAAGTATTCGTTGAATGACTTAAATATATGTAGTAAGTATTAACTTGAAATATTAATTGAAACCCGAGGTGGTGTTCATAATTACTTTAATTAAAAATGTTTATGATTTTGTAAAGTCACAAACATGAAGTCTTTTAATACAAGACTTACAATATAAAGTAAGACGTTAACTTGCTATGTTTTAAGACATATGCATGAAGTCAATGAGGTGATCAATGACTTATAACGATAGTGGGATTATAATCGATATGTCTTTTGACTTGGTCAAAATACTTGTGTTATAATACATGCAATTGACTTGGTAATTCTATTGTACCATTAAGTTTTACTTTGTTGGTAAATAGATGAGCCAAAGAGTAGATGGTTATCTTAAATATTGTTAGATTATCTTACAATATTAATTCTAATGAAATACCATAGTTTTATGGTATGTTCGCTTAGAAGAATCAAAATCTATTGGCATGTTTGATTCAAGATAACTATAGTTTCTTCCAAAAGTTATCAAGGTTAGAATATTGAGTATAGATTGAATATACTCAATAAGACTCCAACCTAGAAGATTAATAAGACACCATTTGTTTATGGAATGTGATGAATCACATTAAGTCTTATAATGAAGTTCGAATTTGTTAAACCGCTTGTATAGTGAGTTGTAACAAAATAATGTTAGGAACTCACAATGTTTTTGTAATATCCCAAAAGAGAACAATGTATTGTTGCTCTACTTGCTAAACTATTTAAAGGTAATCTTTAAATTGTTAAAGGCAAGTGGGAGTTTTGTTTAGATCTTGAAAGATTGAATTACAAAATACATAATCTTCTAAAATACACTAGCAAATATCATGATGAGGTTAAACATGTAAATGATAGACCTCAATATGATGGAATTATCGTTCATAGATCCGAAAGGATATCTCAGCTATTTAATATGCTGAGAAATATGAGTTACAGGATCATGGTAAGCCTGATAATCATAATGATGAATTTACCAAATAATGAATTGTGGTAAATCAATCATACTATGAATGTTGAGATGCTGTCCATAAAGATAATCAACTTTAGATACTTGGTTTATCTTAATAATGAATATGAGTTTCTTCAAAGGATGGAAACCTTAATGGTTTAAATCTTTATGTAGAAATCATATGGACAATATTGTACACATATTTAATGCATGTCTAGTGATAATAATATTAATCATATTTAAGCAATTAACTATGATTGAATATTCTTTTCTAGATACATTAAATAGAAGTATAAAGATTATAATTGTATTACTTAGTTTCATTGATATGAAATTTTGACAATGAATATCAAAACTCTTTGTTGTGAATTACTTTTGCGAGGACGATAAGTAATACAAAGTAGTTTATGAATTCAAATAATCTTTGAATTTGTACATACTGCAAGAATCCATGAATGGATATATGCATGCATCTAGGAGATGATTCTTATGTTTAATATTAAATCCATGTTTGATTTAATAATTAAAATAAAATTGCTCATAAGTATTCCTGAAAGCTAGTGGGAGTATTATTTATTTTTCTTAAATCTTATATGTTGTATGGGCAACTACATTCCACTTAAATTAAGTTTTAGTTGGGAATGAAACTTCGTTTGTAAGATTTGGAAATAATATATACAACCTTGAAATATATGTTTATAAACATATGCGGTAAAATAAATGAGTCTAATAAAACATGATAAATACATATCTTTGACAAGATATAATATGAATGAGATCTTAAAGTTTAACTTGAAGATTCATCATGTACATCATGTTGTGTATAAGATTGTTGTGTCATGCTTGGTTACAAGATGATTTGACAACATTGAAAGTTGTTAGTGTAATAAATATTTTAAAAGGAATATGTTTGGATTTAGAATCTCATTCCACGATCGGATATGCTCCTAGATTCTATGGACGAAAATATGTCAATTATTTCATAATTGTCATTGCCAACAAACTTGAGTTTGGTAGGCACCAACATTACACTATAACTGTTCAAGTTTACGGATGTTTAAAGAGCATATTGTTGTACACAATGATCTTTGGTATAATTGAGATGACACTCAATTCTAGTCATGGTATCGTTGGTGATGACCATGTTGACTAGTTATGCTCAATTAAGAGCATAGTTGCATTATACATTAAAGAATAAAGAATACTTTAAACTTTAAGTGTTGAAGGATGATTGTCATAAAAGGGTGGTTCGGTTATCACGCACCTTATGGAATGATATGACAATATCAAGATATGTGTAAACACATACAAGAAATTCAATTATTGAATTTTTGAAATAAGTATTCTCAAAATTCTTGTAGATCAAAGTTAGTTGAAATTATGCCTTGTCAACAAGTATGAGTTGCATGACTTGTGGCAAAATTCATTAACTGAGAATTATCATGCATTGATCTATTTAGTATTTGGATAAAGGATGTTAAACAATTATTATTTATAATGAATTAAAGTATGGTATACGTTTAATTTCATTTATAATATTGTGTCCTATGTTTGCATGTTTAATCCATGAATAACTTAAGTTATTCTAAATAGTCCATTGTCAATCAATAACATGGGAATGATATTGAATTAAGACAAATCTGAGTATTAGTTAGAATATACTTGAAAGTATATTGATGCGTAGCATGACTAATTTCGATGATATTCAATGAATTGAGTATAGGACTTATCCCACCCACATGATGATACTTTATGGATCTTTGTCATTTAGTATATCATGGATATTTATCCTCGACTTGAGATACAAGAGATATGTCATGGATGTAGTGCATTTTGTGAAGCAATCTAACGCTATACGAATCGGTAGTTATAAGGGTTGTTTTCGAAGTGTTGCGAAATTTATGAATCTCGCTTGTAGTCAAAATGGGATTTGTTTCCTTCAAATTTATTTTGAAGTATAATACTCTTGGGCCCTCGTAGGGTTGTTAAGATGTTTGCATGGCCATGCCCAAGGTCTTCGGAATATGTTCGGAAGAATTGGTAATCTTAATCAATCACATAAAGCGAGAAATGAATAGTTAATTAAGAAATGAGTGAGATCCATATTCTTATTAACATGGTATTAGAAACAAAGGATGAATATGATGATGAATCATCAAACTTGGTTTTCTCCGAAAACCATACACGAGTTGTACCGGGGCATTGGCGTGTTGCTAGACGCTAACCAATGTCATTTCACGTTTTGTAAACATATCCAGTGGGAGCCGTTGGAAATGTATATATTTACAAACATGTGAATGTCCGGATTCGAACTCGTGACCACGGATTGCACACATTAGCGAATGAGAATTAAAGTTAATAATTAATGTTTATGTTTACGATTAATTATTACACATTAAGTCCGGTTAACGATCGTTAAGTATTTAACGGAAAAATGACTAACGACCGTTAATGGAAAGAGAAGGACTAGAAATGGAAACTTGGAAAAGTTATGTAATGGGCTTTGGGCTTGCTTTGGTGGCCGGCCATAGGGCTTAGAAAAGCCTAATCCTCTAACTTGTTCCCTAAGTTTACCTACTAGTATATATAGAGGGTAGGTTCTAGGGTTTCATACACCTTGTGCATTGAATTAACCCTAGATCTCCTCTCTCTCTTCTTTGCATAGCTTGGCCGAAACCCCATTTGTTAGGGAGTTCGGTTTGGTTTTTGCATATCGAGGGCTTGTGTTAGATCTAGCAATCGCTTGATTCGTTGGTTAATTCGTGTGTACAAGAACGTGGTTGTAAGACATTATTCTTACACCATTAAGTACTTCTTTGGTTTGCTTTGCTCGAGGGTGGTTTGCTTTGCTCGAGGGATTTGATATTCGCAAGAGGTACGTTACGCATACTTTCGCTTAATTAATTTATTTGTTATGATCTTAAGTCTTCCACTGTGTACTCTTGATGTCTTTATGTTTTATTTTATTTTATATATCATAAACTCAACGTGGGGAACTATAACCGTACGGTTTATCCGCAATGACAATTGTGACCAACAAGAAGAAAACAAAAGCATACATAAGTTGAGGGGAATGCCTCAACAACCCGAGGGTTCCCATATCAGTAGACCCTTTCTATTACGAGACTAAGATTTGTGTTTGTGTGTTTAAATGGTTAGATTGGCACCCTTTTTATATCAATCGATTACACTTTTTTATTACAAAAAACAGGTTGTCATAGCATTTGTTTTTTGCAAATAGAGCTGCGTTAGGTTTCCAGTCGGTGTTCAATTTGTTTATTAAGTCAATTATATATGTTTCTTCAAAAAGTCAAATACATAGTTGGTTAGTGCAAGTAGGATAATGAATTTGTTTATGAGGCATATATTCCTTAAGATTGTATGGAGTAACGTGTTTGTAGATAGAACACGTTTTGCGAGGTTAACAAGTACTGAATAACCATGACTTGACTACCACAATATGGACAATTGAACATAAACTTGTGGGTAATCTATA